>JASDQU010107895.1:21941-36903 GCA_032191745.1 Picea mariana | reverse complement strand
TGACAGAGGAATACCAATCCATAATGAAGAACGAAGTATGGGAAATAGTTCCCAGACAAAAGGATAGAGATGTGGTATCCTCCAGATGGCTCTTCAAAATAAAACATGTTGTTGATGGAAGTATTGAGAAGTATAAAGCAACATTTGTCGCTCATGGCTTTTCCCAGAAGGAAGGCATTGACTATGAAGAGACATTCACTCATGTGGCCAGATAAAGTTCGATTAGAACCATCATAGCTCTTGCAGCTAAGATGAAGTGGAAGTTGCACCAGATGGACGTGAAGAAAGCTTTCCTAAACGGTCTCATTGAAGAGGAAGTGTATATAGAGCAACCTCAAGGATTTGAGGTTGAAGACAGGAAGTCTCATGTCTGTAGATTGAAGAAAGACTTATATGGATTGAAGCAAGCTCCGAGAGCTTGGTATGGTTGTATAGACAGCTTCTTGACGAGCTTAGGCTTTACCAAGAGTAAAGCAGACTCTAACCTCTACTTCAAAATCATGAACAATGAGCCAATAATCTTACTGCTATATGTGAATGACTTATTCTTAACTGGAGAAGAAAAGCTCATCAATGAATGTAAAAAGAGACTTGCCTCGGAATTTGAAATGAAAGACCTTGGCCTATTGCAATATATCTTAGGTCTTGAGGTATGGCAGAGTTCTGAGAGGATCTTCCTTAACCAAGGGAAGTATACGGTCGAAATCTTGAAGAGATTCGACATGTTGGAATGCAAGCCCATGAATACACCCATGTAAGTGAAGTTGAAGTTGTTGGTCGATACTTCATCAAAGTTGATTGATGCCACACTGTACAGACAAATTATTGGATCGTTGATGTACCTGACGAACACCAGACCAAACATTTGTTTTTTTGTGAACACCTTGAGTCAGTTTCTGGTAGAACCCAGACATGTTCACCTAGTGGCTGCAAAACATGTCTCAGCTATGATGGAGATCATGATTTCACATTGAGTGGATATACTGATGTAGATTGGGTAGGAAGTGTTTCTGACAGGAAAAGCACTTCAGGATGTTGTTTGAGTTTGGGATCAACTATGATCTCATGGCAGAGTAGGAAGCAATCTAGTATTGCTCTCAGCACAGCGAAAGCAGAATACATTGATGCATGTTCTACCAGCTGCAAAGTTATATGGCTTCGAAATTTGCCGAGTGACCTATTTGACTTAGAGATGAGAGAAACCTTGATTCTATGTGACAACCAGAGCTGCATAAAGATGACAGAGAACCCTGTATTCCATGACAGGTCGAAGCACATAGAGATCCGTTATCATTACATCCGTGACATGGTGCAGAGAGGAGCCTTAAAGCTCCAGTACATTAGCACGGATGAATAGGTTGCTGACGTGTTGGCCAAGCCACTATCTCATATAAAGTTTGAGTACTTTCAAGATAAGCTTGGTATAGTCCGAAAGGACCCTCCTCGAAAGGGGGAGTAGATGTTTTGATGAGACATCTCTTACTTTCGACCTAATGGTTGTGACGTAAAGCAAGATGATGTGATATGACTAGTACTGTGCTTCCAGCTGGATAGTTGTGACATAAGGCCAGTCTAGTATCCTGCTTCTGACCTGATGGTTGTGACGTAAAGCAGGATGAGTACCTTGCTTCCGACCTGATGGTTGTGACGTAAAGCAAGATGATGTATGACTAGTACTATGCTTCTGGCTGTATAGCTGCGACGTAAAGCAAGTCTAGTTCCCTGCTTCCGACCTGATGGTTGTGACGTAAAGTAGGATGTGTACCTTGCTTCCGACCTAATGGTTGCGACGTAAAGCAAGATGATATGATGAGACTAGCACTGAGATTCCAGTTGGATAGCTGTGACGTAAAGCCAATCTAGTATCCTGCTTCCAACCTGATGGTTGTGACATAAAGCAGGACGAGTATCTTGCTTCCAGCTTGAGTGTTATGACGTAAAGCAAGACGATGAGATGAGACTAGTACTATGCTTCCAACTTGATAGTTGCGATGTAAAGTCAGTCTAGCATCTTGCTTCCATCCTGAGTGCTGTGACGTAAAGTAAGACATTGATATGAGACAAGTATTGAACTTCCAGCTTGACGATTGTGACGTAAAGCCAGTCTTGTATTATGATGAGCCAGCCTTGTGCTGTGATGATGATGATGTATCAATTTTTATACTAATATATATTGATGCAGATGATGATGGCATTCCTTTGAGAATGGCGATGCTGCCAATAATTTATAGATAGGTTATTCATTGTTCCAAGATGATATTGATGATGTTGTCCTCTCACCCACTTGATGTTGTTGATGATGTTGTCCTCTCTCTCTCACATGATGTTGCTGAAGAATACCTTTCTTGTTAAGGGGGAGTGTTGAAATAATGTAACTGCAAAGAGTATTCTTATTATTATTTGATATATTGTTCATTGGATCAATCCCCATTGTGGATTGTTCATGTCGGTTATTGTAATAGGACCAAATCCCCTTTTGTGGATTGGTCAAACGATAATTATAATAGGCAGAATAAGAAGTCAGCCCCAATAGATATTAAAGAGGCCCCAGAAAATATTAAAGGTGGTTATAACCACCTAGTTGGAGAAGTCGGCCCTGCCAGTGAAGAGACACTTCACATGTGCTAGTCTAATATAAATAAGGAGGCTAGCACCTCACTTAGACACACAACTCACTTGCTCATTTGAGAGATAAGTTTCGGATCTGTTGTTAAAGAAGAAGGAGAGAGAGTGGCGCATATCTGAGAGAGGATCTTCTACATTAGTTTAAGAGACTTCTTGGCATTGTATTGGCTATCTATATTAAGGAAGTTTTGTTGGGTTTTCTTCTCCTAGAGGGTTTCCCAGGATAAATGTTGTGTCTCTTGTGATTGTGTATTTCTTAGTGATCTTGGATTATGCTATTGTTATCTAATGAAATGCAAAGAACTATAATAATGGCTTAAACATTAACAATGTATTTCCTGTGAAGCCCGACACACTTGTATTTGCTTGAGCCTGTGTTGTGTCTTAACGGTTGGTTGTTGTTGCCAACATAGTTCCTTGGATGAGCATGGCTTGCTGCCATATTCTATGTCCTTACCCGTTTTCAGTTGTTGCCATCACATGTGCGTTAGCCGAATGTTGTTGTTGCATTTGCTAAGGAGATGGATTTAAGAAGTAGGTTTTCAAGCCTGTGAGCAACTCTCTCCAGGTGAGAGAGTGTGTCGAGGAAGTGATTTCTTCTGGAGGGAGTCCCGTAGCAGCTACAGTACTCTGAGACTTTTGGTCCAGCCTTTTGTTGAAGCCCTAGAAGGGAGGTGGATAGCTGGTGGACTTGTGATAATGAAGGTGTACACTCCTGGGCTGGGACAGGCATGTGGGGAATGAGGGTCTGTGGGTTGTGGGCGTAAGTGGCTCCTGGGAGAAAATCCTTCTTGTTGATCTGTGCAGCTTTCCTGTTGTCCTTGCCAAGCCTAGGAATCCCTTTCCTGGTGGAGTTTATGCCCAGCTCGGGGGTGAGCCACTACTGAGAGTGATGAGCAGCGTGGTCTATGGATGAGAGATTCGTGGAAGGTCTGCACGCGGTTGGTGTACTTCAAGTAAAAGATAAGTACCCATTTCTCTGTTCATTTACATGTTGTGTATTTATACATGCTATATTGATGACTATTTCCTGTATATGTCGTATATTTATGGGTTCTGCCTTTGATTACTGCATGTATGCTTTTACTGTTATTTTTATATTATGTTGTGTGATAGTATAATGTAAATCAATTGTTAATTTGTATTTATTGTCGCTTCCGCATTAATCTATGTATGAACAGAATATGTTGTATGTATATGTTTATATATATGTAGATGATAATTGTCATTTCTATGTTTATATGGATGTGTATGATGTTTCTGCAAGTATCTTTGTGTGGCATAGCTTAGTAGATTAGGGCTCGGGCTGTCACGAAATGGTATAAGAGTAGAAAAACAAAGATACAGTCGTTAGGTAGCGTTTCCCAGAAGGGATTGGTGGTCGGGGACGTGACAAAATGGTATTAGAGCCATGGTTTCAACACCGAGCCTGGATGGGCCAGGAAAATGGAAGCTCATGAGGTATAATGGTTCAAGAAAAATAACAGAGAAAAGAGACTGCAGTAACCGTGGGTTTGGAACCGCAAGGTTTGAAGTTGGGTCATGGAATTTGTTCAGGAGAAGGAGGATCCTTCACAACTGTTAGATCTGGATAAAGGTGCATCAGAGTTAACCCACAAGTACTTCAGACTTCATGACTTCGGCAAAGTTTATGTGTGATAGGGCAAAAAGGGTCGAAGCCCGAAGCTCTGAAGTCCAAGAGTGGATCTACACCGTAGATCCGGGGAGAAGTGATTGACCGTTGGTTTTGGCTGAAGATAGATCAAAGCTATAGATCAATCCAGGATCAAGTGGTAAGGCGCAACGATGATGAAAATAGATCTCAACCATCAGATCTGTGTGTGGGAGTTTGTGAACTGTAGAACTCACAGTCGTTTGGAATTCAACGCTCGGGAGAAACAAAGTGTGCTAAGGCACAAACTTACGAAGTCCCGAAATCGAGAACCAATCCAGATCGTTTATTCCAAGGGATACGTGTCCAAAGATTAATAAGGTTCAATGTTTCGACACTCCAGAAGAATGGTTTGTGGTTGCACGAAAGGTAGGTAATCCTCGAAGTCTCGAAGTGCCGAAGTAATGTCACAAATGGTGACGTGGACCAGTTCGACAGCTTGGAGAAAATGCCGAAGGCAAGAAATTCTCGAAGTCCCGAAGTGAGGTGACTTGTCTATGTCACCTGAGATGACGTGGACACACGAGATGTGTGCCATGTGTCAGTGAGTTATGTAACCTTCGAATATTGATTATGCCAGTTAAAATGTGAGACATTTCACCCGCTTGTTTGGTACGCATCTCAACTTCTAGTATTCTGCCACGTGGCACTTCCCTCGATTATGGTCGGTGCGGCCCCTGATGGATTGCACAATGCAGTTGAACTTGGTCAAGAATTGTTAAAGTACGAAGACTACCAAAGCTCCAGAGAGCGGAGTAAATACTCACCATTGATAAAAGAGGGACACGTGGCAGTGGATTTCATATTCTAGAGATTTTGCACTCCGAAGGATTCAAGGTATAAGCAGTTGAGGTCAAGGACTCCCAAAGGACGGATTATATCTCGACCATTGATCGAGAGAAGATACGTGACAATAGATGCAACATCCCAGAGACTTCGTACTCCAAAAGGTTTGAGAGTGTGGACAGTCTAGAAATTCCAAAGCCTGGAGTCCCAGAGTTGATCATGGTCGTTGGTTAGAGGGAAGGCGCAATCCGTTGGTTTTTTGTTTGTGAGTTCATCGGTCCGGCACTCCAGCGGACCTATAGAGCAGTGCTTTGAAAATTCCCAGAGCCAAAGTTTTGTAATAGATATTAGTTGATGGATGCTAGGAATCTGTGGACCATTGATCCACCCCACTTCGGGAGTTTGCCAATTCGACACTCCAAGAGATGGTTCTGATATGAATTGGAAACTGTCAAAGCTCCTATCCACCATAGATCTTAATAGAGAATGTGGATCGTAGATCCATCGTCCTCCTGTGAATTCGCCAGTTCAAGGTTCTGTGATGTTTGTGATGTGCGGAAAGGGAAACCTCTGAATCTCTGGAGCCTCAAAGTTTCAAGGCTCTAGATAAGCACCTATCTGATAGCACCGGGTCACAATCTGTGGTCACATGCAATTTGAGGGATGAAGAAAAGGGGCTAGTGCCCGAAAACAGTGTTAAAGAAGGGAGAAGGGGTTAGGAAGGAAGCTCGTGGGTTTCACCTGGTTCGAACCTGCATCGTGAGAGGTATTGAAGACCTAGGAACTTTATGATAGCATCCAACAAAGATCTAAGAGCCATTAGCTTAGAGAAAAGAGACAAACTACACAAGGAGTGCATCAGATAAAAGAACAAGTTTTAAAGGATCATAGCTTTATGCTCAAAGCTCAGAATTGAGCAAGGAAACAATCATTGGATCAGATGTTGGGTTCAATAAACAACATAGAAACCCCGAATGGAATTCTTGTTTGGGGTAGACAGTCCAGGTGACAATATTTGCACATCAAATGTGAATGCTAGGTGGAGGAAGCCATATGCAATACATGATAATGCATGAACCATAAGCTCATATGGAGATCTAAAGCATGGGAATAAGGAAGGTTTTATGGAATATAAAAGAGTTTGGACCTGATATCAAGAAGGAATAGAGGAACCTAAGGATGTAATGTTACGTCAAGAATACTCCACAAGAGGATCAAGGTCAACACTAAAGAATGTTAAAATAAAGAAGTACACAGTGGGAAGACCTAATCTATACATATTGATATATATCAGAATGCTAGTATTTTGATCAAGAAGGACATATAATGTATGCATGGAGAGAGTGATAATATCTCCAAGGAATAGTCCTATGGGTTGGAGATAGCACCTCCATTATTACTATCAGATTGCATAGTGGAAACAAGGCATGAAGGTCATCAAATATGAAATGACAGAAGTTGAATATGCGTGTTAGGTTGAAAAAACAGATGGGTCAAGACAAGAGAAAGTAACAATTTATCAAGATAATACTAGTGTTGATAGGATCAATCATGAAAAGGCTAAATAAAATTGCTTCAAGAAAGAAGTTGGTGTTAACTATCCCAGGTTACCAGAGAACATGACTGTAAATGTAATTGGGTCATGAAGGAGTTGGATCAGAGGGATCCAAATAATAATGGACTGCTGAAAATTAATATCAACATAATATGGTGTGGCAAGTATGCAAAGTAGACAAGGAAAAACTCTTGGATGGAGTCAAGTCCATGAAAATCCTAAGATAATGGAAGAAGAAATCATGAGATAGATATCAAGCTAACAGGAATGCATGTCAACACTCCAGTAAGGAAAGCTAGAATAGTAGAGGATTGTTGATGCACTCCAAAGATGTGAAGGTATTTCCATAAGAACATGGAGATATCAAGTCAAGAATAATTTAAAAATGAAATGACTTCTAAAGAGAAATCAATAAGGAACCAGGAAGAAGAAAATGGTTCTGTGCATGGTTTTGAATGCGAAGGAGATGGTGCCTGACAAGAATCCATCCTAAGTGACATAGAGCCATGAGTGACAACCCAAGAGGTTGGAGGTATCACTTGAATCTATGATGGTAAGGTAAAATAAGGACTTTAAATTAATTCTATGCAGCTAACAAAGGAGGCATATGTGCATCCTTACAATATGATAGAGGTTGGATAGGTAAGTCAAGTTTGAAGCTAGTTGGAAAAGAGAAGAGGAGAGTACAAGAAAATCTCAAGTACTAAAGTATTTTGTCAGGAAAGGGCTAAAGAAGTTCAGTCCTAAAGACTAATTGGATGTTGAAGAATCCAGAGTCTATAAAATAGTTGGGTTTGGAATTTTAATTCATTCAAGTACAAGTTGGGATAGTTGGATGCAGGAAATTAATGAAAGATGAAGGTTAATATCAGCTTATTCTATGACTATAAATGCAAAAGCAACCGAGAGTGATTTGGCTAGAAAGTGCTCATGTCAGAACTAGTCATGTACACTCATTACAATGAGAGCCCAAGAAGATTTAAGAATATAGGATGATGTAAAAACTCTGAGAGCAACAAGAAATATGATACAGGGAGAAAGAAGTTACTGAAATTGTGGTAGCAACAATTGAATTAGGGTTGGTTGAACAACCATAAGCAGAAAAATAATTCTTTCATGTTACAAGTGTTGTTGATGATGTTGCTACATATGGAAGGAAGCAACAAAAAGTTGAAGGTTGGCTATAAGTTTGATAAAAGAAACATGAAATCTTCTACTGCCATCAACCATACATGTAGCATCAAATTTATTAATGGCAGTGATGCATGTATGAGTTTTTATTTACTCTTATTGCATAATTGCTGAAGGGAATTTAAGTAAGAATTTCCAGAGCGAGAGTTATTTTATAAAATCACATAATTATATTATTTGAATGCATACCACTGGATGTGGTAAAGGCTGGAGGCCTGTATTAATTCAAAGCTTCTTAGAGTTTTGAATGCACACACTGACATAGTAGAATGTCATGTTTATTTGGTTATGGGGTAATAACAAAATAAATAAAAGATAAGAACTTGTTACATGAATGAGTTCTAGTAAGCTAGTCATGTATGAGACCAGGACATGGTTGGATATGGAAAGGTTATGAGCCACACTGGTACTAAAAGCTTCCTACCTTTAAATAAAACTTGGATTGCAACCTTTTTGCTAACACTAATGAACACTACATAATTATATTCTTGGTGTAGTGTTCGGGTCGAAAAGGAAGGCATCTAATTAATTGGGAAGACAATAGGAAGTGTGTGGAGAATGTGTCAACACATTGGCCATAATTCCAACTTATGGACAGTGAGATACATGACTGAGATAAAGGGCGTTATGTAATTCAATGCAAGGTGCATTGAATAAGTATGCATCGAGAATTGCACTCATGCATAGTAAGTGATAGAATTGTATACTAAATGCAATTGTTGAATGTGTTTTGTAAGTACATGCATATATATTATTGCATGGAAATAATTGTTACTAACAGCTGAAATGTTGATTAACTCATGAAGTTGAGGACATTTCAGGAGTTGTTAGACATTGCAATAAGAAAGTTGCAAGTCAAGTAGTCACATGAATACTGACTACAGAAAATTTCTTGTTCAGAAAAAGAAGTAACGAACTTACAGATATTAATTATGAACATACATATGCATAGAATGATGATTCATTCTATTTTATTAAATTGATTGGTAATTATGATTGAATTTCCAGGTGCAGACAATTCTAAGATCACTACATGTGATTCTGTACCTATTACAATTGAATTATGATGTACAAGAAATACTAACAATTTGTTAGTTGTATATATGATGAAGCGTTCCTAATATGACAACATCCAAGAAGAATTATGAAATATAATTTCATGTTTTGGGGAAAAGTTGAATTCCCTTTTGAACTAAGTTTGAGTTCCTAAATGAATTATTTTATGTTCTCTCATGATAACTGCATGTGGCTGATGCATATGAGATGATGTTGATTAAAGTTGGAATGTTGACTACAAAGAATAGATCGGGGAAGATGTTGATTGAAGACATCTGAGGGCAGTTGGAACTCCCGGAGCCATGGTGCTCTGAGACTTCCTGATACACCATGTTGCTGAAGCCCAAGGAAAGGGAGGTGTAACGGTCGATGGAATGTGTGACAATGAAGGTGCACACTCCTGGGGTGGGACATGCATGTGGGGAATGAGAGATCGTTTATTGGAGTGTTGTTGAGGTTTGGTACCTTGGCCTAGACCATGTTGATATGGATTAGGGACCGTGGCTAACTTGGGAATCCATTGCCCCGATGGATTCATAGCCCTACTCAAGGGTGGAAGGTCTTCTCAATCAAAATATAAGTATCAATTCTCTATTCATTGTAGGCTTTGTATCTTGTATACAAGTTATAATGTTATTAGAATTGCAAGTGTGTGTGTGTGTGTGTGTGTTGCATATATGTTCTAATGTTGCTTCTGAATGAATAGGTGTATGAGCATAGTGTTTACGTCTGTGGAGTCATATCCCTATTGAGGGTTCATCAACAATGAGATCTAGGGCTGGGTGGAATGTCGTGGATCTACAGCCAGTCAGTGCTTTCAATGAGGTTTAATTGAAGCATGTAACAAGGAACAATGAGCTTAATGCTTTCCTGAAGCAGCTTTATGGAATATAGCAATTGAATTTCAGTTGCGGTATGAACACCAGAATTGGTGCTTGAAACTAGAGCACCAGGTGGATAATGGGATTGGTATAGCTAAAGCTCGGAGCTTTTTAAAGAATTTTGAATTGTATATGTATAAACAAGTTTCACTGAGGACAATGCAAAAATAAGGTGAGGGGATTGTAATATCCCCAAGAATAACCACACTTGTAATTATGAATTGTAAACATGTTTGTTAGGCTAATGAGTCGAGTTATAATAAGCTAGGAGGCTTATGTGATGATTAGGAAAGAGAGCCTAGGATGCTAAGGCCAGGAGCCTGTTTTGTATATGTAATTATGCAGATCATTAATAAAAATTATACATTGTTGCGTGAAGACCCACCACGAAGAAAGAGTTATGGGGAACTGAACTTCCACCAGGTAGGGAAAGGGGAGGGGTTAAGTGTCTAGGAATAAAGGCTAAGCTAGAGGGAATACCTCTATAGGAATAATATTATATTATTATTTCCTAAAGGCTAAGGTTTGACATAATCTATGTTGTCCTAAGTTGCTGGGGAAAGGGAACGAATGTTTAAGTGGAACTTGTGCAGCTTTAGGAAGACATGTGTCAACCTGGGCGCATGCAGTTTATAGGTGGGTAAGTCAGCTCGTTGGGGGCACCTCTCACCATTCTCTCACCATTCTCGCGATGGTCGCCACTCTGGAATTCGGCCATACTCCCCACTGATGCTCGCACACACTCACGCACTGAGCATGACCTCCATTATCGACCTCTGAACAAGAACAAACCTTGAGAACCTGCAGTCATACTTGAGTTATCCTATGTATTTCCTGTGAAGCTCGACGCACCTGTATTTTCTTAAGCCCATGTTGTGTCTTAGCGGTTGGTTGTTGTTGCCAACACAGTTCCTTGACTCAACATGGATTGCTGCCATATTCTATGTACTTACCTATTTTTAGTTGTTGCCATCACTTGTGCGTTAGCCAAATGTTGTTGTTGTATTTGCTAAGGAGCTAGATTTAAGAAGCAAGTTGTCAGGCATGTGAGAAAATCTCTCCAGGTGAGAAAGTGTGCCGAGGAAGTGAGTTCTCCTGGAGGGAGTCTCGTAGCAGCTACAGTACTCTGAGACTTCTGGTCCAACCTGTTGTTGAAGCCCTGGAAGGGAGGTGGAAAACCGATGGAATTGTGATAGTGAAGGTATACACTCCTGGGGTGGGACAGGCGTGTGGGGAATGCGGGTCTGTGGGTTGTGGGCATAAGTGGATCTTGGGAGAAAATCCTTCTTGTTGATCTGTGTGACTTTCTTGTTGTCCTTACCAAGCCTAGGAATCCCTTGCCCGGTGGAGTTTAGTCCCAACTCGGGGGTGACCCACTGCTGAGAGTGATGAGCAACATGGTCTATGGCTGGGAGGTTCTTGGAAGGTCTGCATGTGGTTAGTGTACTTCAAATAAAAGATAAGTGCCAATTTCTCTGTTCATTTACATGTTGTATATTTATACATGCTATATTGATGAGTATTGCATGTATATGTCGTATATTTATGGGTTCTTCGAGTGATTACTGCATGTATAATTTTACTGTTATTTCTGTATTATATTGTGTGATAGCAAAATGCCAATCAATTGTTGATTTGTATGTGTTATTGTCGCTTCCACATTAATCTGTGTATGAACATAATATGTTGTTTGTATATGTTTATATATAGGTAGATGACAATTGTCCTTTCTATGTTTATATGGATGTGTATGATGTTTCTGAAAGTATCTCTGTGTGGCATAGCCTAGTATATTAAGGCTGGGGCTATCACCAAATGGTATCAGAGCAGAAAAAAAAAGATACAGTCGTTAGGTAGCGTTTCCCGACAGGGGTTGGTGGTCGGGGACGTGACATCTCTAGACCTTGGGATCTGACGCCACGCATCCCTTGTGACCAACGGCTGATATTAACTCTGGCCTTTGAAACTTCTCTACTCAATGCTAACTATAACACCTTTCCTCCGGAGTACCAAGTCTTTGAACTTCACGATCTGGCGCCACGCACCTACTGGGGTCAAGTTATTGTGGGCCCGGTCTAGTTAAATTCTTCGACAAGGTTTTAACTACTTTATGTATTCATCAGAGGCCCCATTACCCATGCTCGAGAGGAGTGCCATGTGGTGAAATATTATAAGTGGACACGTGGCCTAATGAGATGGGTGACACGTGTCACGTTCTAATTGGCATTTTAATCCTCCAAAGGTTCTTAACTCACTGACACGTGGCACACATCTCATGTGTCCATGTCATCATAGGTGACATGAGCAAGTCACATCACTTCAGGACTTTGGGCTTCAGAATATTTTACACTTGCACACTCCAATTCTCGCAAACGTCGAACTCCTGAACAAGCTGATCTTCTGACACGCGTATTCTTTTATGAATGGTCCCGATGAACTCTGGACTTCAGAACTTCGGGAGTTTTCACTCTATCACAACTTGCTTCTCCCGAATGTCAAATTCTTGAACAAACCAATCTACCGACATGTGTTTCATTTGACTAACGATCTGGATTAACTCCAAACTTCAAGAGTTTCCACACTAGCACACTCCCATTCTCCCGAACAATCCAATCTGCCAACATGTGTCCCTTTTGATGAACGGACTGGATTAACTTTGAACTTCGGGACTTAAGAATTTTTCACTCTAGAACACTACATTTCTCCCAAAATGCCGAACTTTTGAACTGCTGTCAGAGCTATGACTCACAATCACTTGCTCACAGATCTGACGGTTGAGATGTGGTTTTCACCACTGTGTCTTACCTTCTTCTTTTGGCTTGATCTAACAGTTCTAACCTGTCCTTGGTCAAATCCAATGGTAAACACTTCTCCTCAGATCTATGGTGTAGTTCCCCTCCAGGACTTCAGAACTTTGGGCTTCGACCCCTTTTTCTCTATAACACATAGACTTCACCGAAGTCATGAAGTTCGAAGGACTTGGAGGTTAAATCTCATGCACCTTTTTCCATATCTGACGGCTGGAAAAAGTTGGCCTTTCCCTTGCGCAGATATTACGCCCTAAATTCAAACCTTGAGGCCCAACATAGTGGTTGTTGTGGCTTCTTTCTCTGTTTCCATTCCATAAACAACTATACCTCCTGAGCTTCATAACATGACCAAGGTATTCTCTTAACACCTAAGTACGCTGTCAACTCATATTTTGTCTGTTTGGACAACAATTTCTATCTAAAACTTTTGCTTCAACTTCCACTAACATGGCCCATCCAATATCAATGTTGAAACCATGGCTTTGATATGAATTTGCAACATCCCTCACCATCAATCTCTGCCAGGAAACGCTACCTAATCATCTTTATATTTTCTTCTCTACTTTGATACCAATTTGTGACGTCCCCGACCCTCAAACTCTGCCGGACAAAGCTACCTAATCATCTATATCTTTGCTTCTCTACTCTGATACCAATTTGTAACATCCCCGGCCACCCAGGCTGGGCCATGCTACTCTGGGAAACGCTCATGCTAGAATACACACACACACACAGATATATATATATATATATATATATATATATATATATATGTCTAATGCAATTTTAACCAGACATAAACATCATGTTCATACACATATTCATGCGGAAGTGACAATAACACATATAAATTTAACAGGTGATCTACGTTCTGCTATCACACAACATAATGCATAAATAACAGTAAAAGCATACATGCAGTAATCACAGGCAAACCCATAATTATAACATTATATATAAATACACAACATGTAACCAAACTTGGAAATGGTACTTATCTTTTAATTGAAGTACACCAACTGCGTGCAGACTTTCCACGAAACTCCAAGCCTTAGACCACGCTGCTCATCACTCTCAGCAGTGGGTCATCCTGAAGCTGGGACTAAACTCAACCCAAGTGAAAGGGATTCATAGACTTGGTTGAGACTACATGAAACTATACAATGCCACTTGAAGGATTCTCTCCAAGGAGCCTACTTACGCCCACAACTCACAAACTCTCATTCCCCACATGTCTGTCCCACCCCAGGAAGTAAACACCTTCACTGTTCCACAGTCCATCGACTGCTCCACTTCCCTTTCCAAGGCTTCAACAACATGTCAAACCAAGAATTCTTAGAGCTCTGTAGTTGTTGCTAGACTCCCTCCAGGAGGAATCATTTCCCTAACAAAATCTCTCACCTGGAGAGAGTTTCTCACAAGCTTGACAACTTGCCTCTTCAAACCACAACGCAAAAATCTGGTAAGGCAAAGGGACGACTCAATAATTACAAAGGTTCACAATGGCAGAAAAGCCTCTGGCTGCGTGCTTGTTCGATGTGTGCGTGAATTGCTCAAGGGATGACCAAAATCCTAAGGATGATCTCGTGGGAAAAAAAAATGGCCCAACTGGTCAGAATGACTAGGGCAAGAGAATTGGTGAGAATGGTCCCCCCTACAGAATTGTGAGAGAGCCCCTAAAAATCTGTGAGACCGAACTCCCACAACGGTGGTAATTCCCACACAAATTTTCATGCCTCCTGGTTGACACTTGGCTCTCCAGGAGCTCATTCCTCTCCACTTGGAGTTCCCCCCCGAAAGGAAGTTAGGATAACTGGGTTTATTTCCCAACTTTAATATTTTTTAGGAATACTTATAATATTCTGTTGGGTTAAGCCCTCAAGATTAGCCCCTCTTTCCTATACTCACAAACCCATCCCTTTCCCTACCCAATGGAGCTTAGTCCCCCATAACTCTTTCTTCGTGGTTGATCTACACGCAACAATGTATTTTATTAATAATCTGCATAATTACATATACAAAATTAGGCCCACTAGCTTTAGCATCTTGGCTCTTTGGCCTAATAAACACATAAGCCTACCAGCTTATAATTACTTGGCTCACCATCCTACAAAACTTGTTACATTCATAATTACAGTCGGGGCTCGTCCTTGGAGTATTATATGACTCCACCAAGCCCTTCCTTGCATATGTCTGTACATACATCAAAGTCTTCTTCTGGGTTAACAATCCTTAGTATTGATGCACTAGTCAACAAACTCCTCAAGTGCTGAAAACTTCTTACACAATCTGGGGTCCATTCAAATCCCACACTTTTCTTTTGCAAGGATGTAATTGGGTGCACAATTTTTGAGAAGCCTTCAATAAACCTTCTATAATAATTTGC
>JASDQU010107895.1:6085-21936 GCA_032191745.1 Picea mariana | reverse complement strand
AATGAATCTGTCACTGGTAAAATGAGCACTTGATCAACTTTGCATACAATTGAAGCTCCCTCAATACTTGTAGCACCATTCTCAAGTGATGCTCGTGCTCTTCTTCAGACTTTGAATAAATAAGTATGCCATCTAAAAATACAACAACAAACTTATCTAAGTAATTTATGAAAACTCCATTCATCCAACACATGAAGACATCAAGTGCATTTGACAAACATAAAGGCACCATTGTGAATTCATAATGGCCATACGTTGTTCTGAAAGCAATCTTGCTCATGTCTTCTTCTTTAATTCTTACCTGATGTTATCCAGATCTGAGATCAATCTTTGGAAATATCTTCGTTCCTTTCAACAGATCAAAGAGGTCATCTATCCTTGGAAAATGATACTTGTTCTTTATTGTTACTTTGTTCAACTACTTGAAGTCAATACAAAGCCTCAACAAACCATCCTTCTTCTTCACGAACAATACTGGATCACTCCAAGGTTACACACTTGGGCATATATACCCCTTCTTCAGAAGCTCTTCACGTTGCATTTTCAATTCCTTGATCTGAATTCATGAGTAGAACAAAATGAAAACAGAGATTTATAATATTAACACAGAGACACAATGAATAACAAGAGAGATACAGTAAAACTAGACTTCTATTAAATAAGAAATATGTTAAAACTATAAAATGTAGACTGAAACAAGCTTGCTGGAATGGTGGCAGCTTATCTTTGAGAAGAGATGTGACGACTACGCTCATTCACAAGAAGATGAGTACAATGAGGCTTTGAAGGAATTTTCATAATAAACATGAAATCCAAAACCCTACACATCAAAAAACCTAATCCTAGGATATGAAGCGCCAAAAGTCATGTGGGCCCCATGGGGGTAAGTTAGTACATCAACTTCTTAGGGTCATAACTTTTGCATTCGATCTTCGTTTAGGGTGCACAATAGCTCATTGGAAAGGTATTGAGAAGGAGATTCATTTAGGGGGATCAATTAGAGCCTTTATTTTCCATTAGGGTGTCTGATCACAAAAAAGCGTCGTTTAGGCCCTCAAAATGGCCCTGGATGTTCAGAAACCGAAAAACTGCTAAAAATAGTAAGTTGCCAAAGAATTGTTTTGAGGCAGTTGGACAAGGTGGGTTTCACCGAGAACCTCTTGGATCAATCCTCTCCCATTAGGAAGCAATGGTCTCCATTGCGTTGAGTGCCCCCATCAGATGAGGAAATTTCTACTGAATTTGGCTCCGGGTGAGCCACTTTCCTTGGTGTAGGAGTTGTCCTGCTTTGACAACCTGATAAAGATGGATCCTCTGTTGGCGAGTGCCCTTGACCTATGTGTCCATGATCTGATCAGTGGATGCCTGTTCCATGCAGTCAGGGTTGAGCTCCATTGGTTTCAACTGTTCTACTATCTCTGAGGTGTCCAATAATGGTGGAAAATAAGGCAGAAGGAGGTCCACATTGAATACTGGGTGCAAGCCAAGGAATGGGTGAAGGTTGAGCTCAAAAGAATTTTCACCCACAACCTTGGTGATGTTATAGGGTCCATAACAGAGTGGACAAAGCTTCCGATGAGGCCCTTTAAGGTGTTCTTTCTGTAAGTGCAACCAAACTTTGTCTCCCACCTGAAACTAGTGTGGCACCCGGTCTTGATCATGGCACTGCTTGTACTTGGCATTGGACTTATGTAAAATATCCTAAACCTGTTGGTGGATGTGTTGGATCTACTCAATGAACCGGGTGGCTTTGTCAGCTCCAGTTGAAACATGCAATGAGTCTGCCTGGGTGGTCGCAAGGGGCAGTGCAACATCCATGGGACCCAATGGTTGAAATCCCAACCCCACCTGAAAGGGGTTGTGGCTAATTGAGCTATGTATGGATCTGTTGTAGCTATGTTGAACATAGAGAAGACTCTCATCATAGGTGCGGGGGTGCTTGGAATCATACATGCGCAGTATGTGCATGATCATTCGATTGACGACCTCGATTTGGCCATCTGTCTTGGGGTTGAAGGCAATAGTTTGTGGGATCCTAAAGTGGACCCACACTTGTTCAAAGAAGAGCTGGGCAATAGCCTTCGTTGTGATGCTCTTCTTGCAAGCGGCCATAATCGCATCTTGGAAAAGCAATCAACAAGCACAAAAACACAATCATTTCCCCGCTTGGTGGACTGAATGCCTGACATACAGTTCATGGAGATGGATTCCCAAGGCTTGTCAGGAGTAGGCAGAGGAGTGTACATGCCTGGTTTCTTAATGGCCGATTTGGAAATAGTGTAGGCAGTGTAGGACTGGATATACTTGCTGACATCCTATCAAAGTTTCGGCCAGTATAAATGTTGGTGCAACACTGCCACTATATTTTCCATGCCGAATTGTCTTGCCACTCGACTGTAGTGGGCTTCCCAAATCAACTTTGCTTGCTTTATTGATGGAATGCATATATGGCCTAGATGGCACAACAACCCATCCTGAAGATGGAAATTGGTGACAACTATGTTTGCACCCAACATCTGGTAGGTGTTGGCAAAGTCAAGATTTGTCTCATAGAGGTGGGGCCATATGGAGGTCTCTTGGCTGCAAGAATCGAGTATTGTGGTGAGTGTCGTGACTAGAGGTTGGTTGAGGCAATCAACGAATTGGTTGGTACTTATTATTTTATACTTAATGTTGAGGTTGAAATGCTGCAAATACGTGGACCACTTCTGATGGCAGTCATTCTGCAATTTGCCTTGTGTCTGTATGAACTACAACAGCTTATGATCAATGTGGATGACTGTCTCCTTCCCGAGAATTTAATGCCTCCACTTGCGATAGGATTGCACAATGGAGTACATTCTTTGTCGTAAGTAGGGAACTTTCGAATGACATCTGATAGTGTCTCACTATGATAGGCCACGAGGTGGCCATGCTGAGTGATGACTGTGCCCACAACATAGTCTGAAGCATCTGTCTTGATCTCAAAAGGTTTTTGTAGGTCAAGTAATGAAAGCACTGGGGCAGAGCACAAGTGTTGCTTCAAATCATTGAACACTTTATGTTGGGACATGTCCCACACAAATTTTTCCTTACCACCACCTCTAGTTATTTGGCCGAGGGACCATGGAATGTGGGAGAATCCCAACACAAACCTGTGATACAAATTCGTAAGGCCTAAGAAGCTTCAAAGCTCAGTGAGTGTGGTTGGGGCTGACCAGTCACGGATGACTTGGATCTTGGCTAGATCCACATGCACACCGTGCGCATCAACAATGTAGCCTAGGTCATGGAATTTGTCCATGCCGAAGGAGCATTTTTCCAAGTTGGCATATAACTTGTGCTGCCATAGAGTGTGCAAAACCTGCTGAATGTGCTGCAAGTGTTCGACCCAAGTCTTGTTGTAGATGAGGATGTCATCTACGTACACCACTACAAAAGAATTGGTGAAAGGCCATAAGATATCGTCCAACATCCCCATGAAATTTGTTGGGGCATTTTTCAAATCAAAGGGCATGACCAACCATTCAAAAATACCTTCTTTTGACTTGAAGGCAATCTTCCATACATCTGTCTGCTCTATTGGGATCTTATGGTAGCCAGAATTCGGATCAATCTTACTGAAGTATTTGGCTCCCTTGAGTTGATCAAGGAGTTCATCGATTCAGGGAATCAGATACCGATTCCCGACTGTGATTTTATTTAGGGCCTAGTAATGAATGCAGAGTCTCCAGGTCCCATCTTTCTTTTGCACAAGCACGATCAGATTGCCACAAGGCGATGAGATGGGTCAGATGTGCCCCTTATGGAGAAGTTCTTGGATCTGACGATAGATCTCCTCATTTTTTAACAAAGAGCAATGATAGAATGGTCCATTGGGTAGCGATGCGTCGGGGGTCAGATTGATGGAATGCTTGACCTGACAGTACAGAGGTACCCCAGTAGGTGAGGAGAAGATGTGTTCGTATTTTTCCATGACCTTGTCCACTTGCTTCTGCTGCGTGGAGAGGTTGGACACAGAGGTCATGTATGTGGCTGCAATATTTCGCTCACTCTGAGAGCGAATCACAAAGAAGGCAAAATTCTTGGTTTGAGAGATGACCTTCCTGCATTGCTTGGCAGAGATCAAGGAAATGGCACTAGGTGGGACTACCTCGGGTATGTACAATTTCCTATTCAAAATAATAATAACACTGCGAGGCCTAGACTCATATACAACATGACGTTTCCATAAATAAGGTTTGCCCAAAAGAACATCACAAACTTCAAGGAGATAAACATCACACAATACCTCATGTTTTAATGGCTTGATGTCGTACGATAGACAACACTATTGGTTGACGTGAAGATCTCTCTCTTGGCAGAGCCAT
This sequence comes from Picea mariana, assembly GCA_032191745.1. Lineage (NCBI taxonomy): Eukaryota > Viridiplantae > Streptophyta > Pinopsida > Pinales > Pinaceae > Picea > Picea mariana. Next base: position 17,587 of record JASDQU010107895.1, on the reverse strand, counting down.
CTGATGGTGTAGGGTTGTGGGTGAAATGTTGTCAGTAGGGCTAGACTCTTGATGACGCCCACTGAGATGAGGTTCTTTTGGATACCTCTATCAATGATGAAGTGAAATGGAGTGCCTTTCATTCACTTATGTCAATTAAAGAGGCACTCACCTTCTTCTGGCTCATTAGGTTCATTGGGCTAGATCTTGGTGGTAGAAACAGTGGCAATGGGATCCTCATCAATGATTTGTCTTCCCTTTTCTGGTTCTACCTCAAAGTCGAAACCCGCATCTGATTCAGAGGCTTTCACCTCTGCCACCAATGATTGCTTTGAGCGGCAATCAATAGTGTTATGCCAGGGGCTCTTAAAGTCGCACCACTTCTTGGTATCTTTCTTTGTCTTTCTGTTGTCCTTCTTTGCTTGTGACTTAGACTAGTTGTCCTGAGGCTGTCCATCTTTTACATGTCCTTTGTTCTATGGGTTGGGGCTGCCCTTTCCCTTATTTTGCTATTAGGGATTCCCAGACCCGAACTGTCACATCTTTTGTTTAAGTTTCTGCTCTGTTTTGACGCTATATCGATAGGCCACGTCTAAGGATGAGATGTCCAAAAACTCCATTTTTGCCTAGATTTATCTATGTAAACCATTGCGATACTTGAGCACCAGAAATTTGTGAACTGTGGCACTGCTTGGTCCCTTTCCTGTAGCAGTGTGGTCCATTTTGTATACAAGTCGTCATAACTTCCAACAGGGTAATATTGTTCCTTAATAGCATTCCTGAAGGATTCCCAGGTAAATGAGACTGTAAATAATGAGGGTTCCTTCGTTGTCTTTATCTCATAGAAAGTCTCCCACCAATATTTTACATGGGGGACGACTTTGAGGAGCGCAAAAGTAATATTTTCTCTATTTGAAAAGTTATGGACAGAAAAATACCCTTCTAGCATATTCAACCATTTGTCTACAACATATGCATCTATCGGAAATTCAAATATAGGAATATCAAAGTAGATATGTACCTTGAAGGGGGCGATGCCTCCGCTCGAGGTAGATGCGTCATTTGTCAGCAGTCGTCGAAGGATTTGTGCAAATTTGTCCATCATCTCGTTCCTCTGTCGCTCAAGGGATTTCTCGAGAAACATTTTGAAAGGATCTCTTGTCCCATCGTCTTTATTTTCACCTGCCATGGAAGGTTTCTTGGGCATGTAAGAGCAGTTTTCCTCAAGAGAAACGAGCTCGAGACCCAACTCTCTATACCCTGACCTTGTCGGGGACATGCACTAAAAAAATGACAAGGAGCATACCGCTCTGATACCATTGATCCGCATTTATGAGGAGAACAAAATGAAAACACTTATTTATAATATTAACACAGAGATAAAGTGAATAACAACATAGATACAATAAAAGTGGAATTCTATTAAATAAGAAATGTGTTGAAACTGTAAAATGCAGATTGAAACAAGCTTGCTAAAATGGTGGCAACTTATCTTTGAGAAGATATGTGATGGCTATGCTCATTCGCAAGAAGATGAGTACAATGAGGCTCTGAAGGAATTTTTACAATAAAAATGAAATCCAAAACCCTAGACATCCAAAAACCTAACATTAGGAGATGAAGCACCANGCCTCGTTGGGGTAAGTTAGTACATCAACTTCCCGGGGTTCCCGGGGTCGTAACTTTTGCATACGATCTTCATTTAGGGCACATGATAGCTCGTTAGAAAGGTATTGACGAGAGGCTTCATTTGAGGAGCTTAATTAGAGCCTTTTGTTATCATAGAGGTGCATGATTGTGAAAAATCATCATTTAGGCCCTCAAAATGTCCCCAGAAGTTCAGAAACCGAAAAACTATTAAAAATAATAAGTTTCAAAAGAACTATTTTGAACCAATTAGACAAGGTGGGTGGCCACCGAAATCCTCCTAGATCATTCCTTCAACTATGTAGTACTTATCCTATAAGGATTCTTGGATATAGGATTTTCTCCCGACATCAAATTTATAAAGAAATCAATATCTCTTTACGGTGGCAACCCCAATATCTCTTTAAAGACATCTTCAAATTATTTCAGTACTACATAGTCTTCAACACTTGGCACTTTATGCCTAGGTGCCTCCTCCATGTGCACTACAAATACTTGACATCCTTTCATGTAGTTTTTCTTCAATTGCAAGGCTGAAACTTCTCTGATAGTTATAGCTCTTGTAAATCCTTTAATTGCGCTTAAGTTTCCATCCTCATCCAAGCAAGTAAATGATTTATTGTAACAATATAGTACATCATGATGTTGGTCCAACCAATCCATACCAATGAAGAGATCATACGAACCCAAGGGTATGATATTCAAATAAAATTTTGTGCGCGGTCCATTCATGTCTATTGGACATGCCTTAACCATCTCATTGATTTTCCTTTTTTCTCCTATAGCTAATTGCACTAACAAAGGTTTTCCAAGCTTGCTTCTTGGCAATTGGAATCTTTCCACCATATTAGGATCTAGATAACTATGACTAGCTTCTAAATCAATTAAAATAGCAATAGGTTGGTCATTAATCTTACCTTCCACTTTAATCATGTGCGACTGAAACTCAACTTGCTTGTTATCCAAGGCTACGCAAATCCTAGGTACATTCCTGTCCATGTCCTCAATTGTCACAACTTGTTGTACACTGTGCGTAGTGCTCGCGTTTTCACCTCTTTGAGGAAAATCTCTGTACATATGATCTTCATCACAACCCCAACATTGAATAGGTTGTTGCCTTAGTCTTTGCCCCATTGTCTCAATCATTCTAGGCTCCTTGGGATTTGGTTGTCCTTGCGCAATATTTATGAAAAATGGTGGCTTAGTCCCCTTCTTCCTATATTCCACCTTGATTTTCATCTTGTCTTCTCAAGCCCTTTGGAGGGTCGATCTTCTCCTTTGTTTTTCATAAAGACATTTAGTGCGCCTTATGGTTTCCTCCAATGTCTTTGGGTCATCATATTGTATTTTGTCACTGATAAATGAGGGCAACCCACTTAGGTACCTCTGAATTTTGACTTTCTCATCCTTGATGAATGCAACATATTTCAACAACTCTAAGAGTCTTCTTTCATACTCATCTATTGTCATAATCCCAAGCTTGAGCTCAAAAAACTCCTACATTTTATTGTCATAGTATCGCTTGGTTAAGTATTTCTTTGGAAAATACCTCTTGAACTCCCTCCAAGTAACCTTATTTTCATCAATGTGTTGCACTTGCACAAACTGATCCCACCACATTAATGTTTTTCCTTTAAGATGATAGATGACAATTCTCCATTTTGCTTGCACAGAGTAATTATGTAGCTGGAAGTACTTCCTCATACCCAACAACTAGGTCTTTGCATCTTTGTCCTTCTTGTGCTCACCGTCAAAGGTAGGAGGCTTGATCTTATTCATTTCACCTTGTAGCTCGTCCACCATAGTCCTTCTCTTATCCCTTCTAACACGAGATGGATTTGAGCTACTGTGCACTTTCCTAAACAAATATTTTGGTGAGTGGTGATGTTTCTTATCAACAATTCTTACTTCTCTTATTTCACCATGATATGTGTGACTCCTTGACTTGCTTGACTCTGTCTCCTTATCCATTTTCTTTTCTATTATGTCCAATCTTTAAATCAACTTGATTTTGAAGTTATCTTGTTGCTCCTTGGCTTTCATAAGCCTCTCATTATCAACTTTATAGCTCTGGACATCTTTTCTTAATCCCTTTATGGTATCTACTAAGTTTAAGCGATCCTTCTTGGATTTTGTACCATCAACACCCAAATCGACATACAAATCCTCAAATTCATCATCATGGATGTAAGTTCTCTGCGCATCTTCCATGCTTTTGAATTTCTGCGTTGAATTTGTCCTACTCTAATCACTACTAATTCTGCAAAATGTGCAGGAAATAAGATTTGTTAGTTGAATTCATGCGACAACTTCAGCAAAACTCTGCATCATTTTGTCATAATCATCTCTTTTGATTCCTTGGATGTTTTAACATCCCAATCTAGAATTTTTGGGTGAGTAATTGGACTCCTTTGTCCAAAACTTTTCCATCAAGTATTCCTTTGCGCAACTCTGATCTTTGCGCAGTCCCAAACTTTAGTGTGCACAACTACACACCATTGTTTTTTTGTGCATCTTAAAGTAGATACTTGGCCCATGCAAGTCAAGTGTTGAACCAATAGCTTTGTAACATCTTTAGCCGCCCAGGCTAGGCCATGCCACACAAATCTCAACTTCTAGCGCTCTGACACAAAACTGTGACATTCCCAGCTTACTACTAAGCTATACCACTCCAAAATTCTTAGTGCACAGAGTTACAAATTAACCTACGCAATTACACTTAAGGTAACGCGTTGGATCACACCACCCATTATTCCCCTTCTGACTCAAGTTATAACAACGAAATCAATACAATACATATGTGCACACAATCATGTTGGACACATCAACATGATTGTGCGTATCAACCACTCTGAACAAATAATCTTGACTACATGTGCAACCCTTCTGGTATTACAGTAACTTATGTTTTCCTGGTGTGTGCAGGTTGCTTCCCTGCGTGCAAAACAAATCCAGCCCCTTTACGTAGACATAGTATCACATTCCGTGCACGACCATTTTAACCTCACCCCAGAGGCTCACGACCATTATAATAAGGTTCAACTTAACATAATTTCAAATAAAAATTTTCATACTTAGGATGTACGACTACAATATTGAATAACAACTTCATGCTTACATGTATAAACAACATTATACAAAATATCAACCATTACTTATATGCATCGTCATACAAGAAATAAACCATTTCACAGATAAATAATTAAGCGCACAGTAAATCAGACAAGCACATAAGCAACACTTATCTTTATCAAAAGTCACCAACTACGCATAAAACACAAACGTTCCTTCCAGCCATAGACATTGTTGCTCATAAAATTTCAACAATAGGTCACCCCCCCCGAGATGGGGCTTGAACTCCACCAGGGAAAAAGGTTTCCTAATACCAGGCTAAGGTCTGATAAACAAGTTCATAGTAGTAGTAGATTTTGGATCTGGTGAGCGCGCTAGGGTTTTCTTCGAGCGTGGGCTGAGAGGTCCAATGGCGGCGCCAGGGGGTGGGGCGTCGGCCCCTCCTCCGTTGATCCAGAACAAAGAGGCCTTTCGTAGGCTGGTCAACAGCAGCGAGAAGAAATCGGCGACTCCTGCGATCCCGAAATTCATTAAGAAACTGGAGGACATCCCGGAAATAGCTCTTCCTGAGGAGAGACCAATGCAGATCGCCCTGGCTCTGGCCCAACACGGGCTCGTGGGGCAGTTCATGGGCCTATGGCCGTCTTCCAAAACCACTAAAGACTGGATCCAGCGCAACTGGAAACCAAACCTGGCGCATGGGGTTACCTGCTACCCAGTCGGGCGAGGGTTTTTTGTTTTTGAATTTATTTCTGAAGAGGATCGGGACCTAATTTTCAGGAACGGTCCCTATTTTATGGGCTCGTAGGGTCTTTACTTGAATAAATGGACTCCGGACTTTGACCCTATGGTGGAAACGCCTAAAGAAGTGCCGGTGTGGGTCAGATTACCTAATCTCCCGATGCACTGCTGGGACTCAGAATCTCTGCAAAGGATTGAGAATGGAGTGGGCAGGTATATAGACAGAGATGACAATCGTGGGCAGTATAGTTGTGCCAGAATATGCATGGAAGTTGACCTGGAAGCAGGGCTTCCTGAAGCAGTCAAGCTCTCGATAGGAACTTGGACCCATTTCCAGAAACTCGATTACGAGCATTTGCCCTTCAAATGCAGAAACTGTCAGGAGCATGGACACTTTCTAAGGAACTACCCCAAAATCCAATCCAACGGGAAAGAGGATGCAGACGGATGGCAGAGAGTTAAAAGAGGGAAAAATTCGTACAATGCCAGAGGCAAGGACAAAAGGAATCAAGAACCTCTTAAAAATGGTCAACCCTCCCTCAATGTGCCAGAAGGCCCACAACCCCACTCGAATCCTGTAGAAACAAACGGAAATGAAAACCCTCCCTCGGCTCCACCGGTTCCAATTTCGCCTGCCAAGATACCCAATCAGGACAATGAGTATATCAGTCTGAATTCGAATGAGGACACGGAGATACCGGATGAGGAACTCGAAGAAGCTAGCAGCCCAAAAGGCACTCCGGAGCAGCCAAAGAGAGGTAGAAAGTCTGATAAAAAGAGAAGAGAATAGCAAGCTAATAAGGAAGTGGCCCTAGGTACCCAGTACACTCTCCACGAGATGCCGCACACTAGATCAGGAGCGAAGCCGGGGAAAACACCGAAAGGTGGTCTCCCTCCCCCTCCAAGTAAATAATGTAATACATCTCCTGGAATTGCAGAGGACTAGGAAGTAAAATCAAAGAAGAAGCTTTATGGGACATAGTAAGGCTTGAACGACCAGAAGTCCTGCTTATCCAGGAGACGAAGATGGAGGAGGCTGACCTCCTAAAGATAAGTCCCGCATTTTGGAAGAAAGGCCCAGGAAAGGTAGTCAGCGCCAGAGGAGCCTCCGGGGGGCTAGCAACCTTCTGGGATGCGACCAAACTGGAGCTCATAGAAGAAAGCGCCACTACTCATTGGATTTTCACTAAGCTGAACCACAAAGGATCCAGTCACCAGGTAAGCCTCTTTAATTTGTATGTTCCTGCTTTACTCAATGAAAAGAAAGACTGTTGGGATTCTTTACATCTTCTCCTTAACAGNAGGGGGGTTCTATTATCCGAGACCCTTCTAGAGAATGGGTGGAAGATTTGATGGCAGATTGGGAGCTGGAGGATATCCCTCCCTCTAATGGAAAATTCACTTGGTCAAACAAACGCGTAGGCCCTGGCCATATAGCCGCCAGGATGGATAGGTTTCTCATTCAATCCTCCTTCCTCACAATTGGACTGAGAGCCTCCTCTAAAGTTCTACCTCACTACACTTCTGATCATAAACCCATTTCCCTGTCTCTTCGCCCAAGCGCTTCACTAGGCCCCATCCCGTTCAAGTTCTCCCCTCTTTGGCCAGCTCAAAGTGAATTCCTCAATCTGGTTCAGCTCTCTTGGAAAACCCCTGTCTCTGGGTCTCCTTTCTATGTGTGGGAGGAAAAAATCAGATGCCTTAAAGTCACACTTAAACTGTGGGCCAAAAATCTAGCCTCTCCCCTGGAGGAAAGGAGACAAGCTCAGGAAAACTTGGAACTCCATCAACAGGTTATGGAAAAGGTCACTATCACCCAAACTCATCTTAAGCAGGAGGCTGATATTCAAAGTAAGCTACATAAAAGTTGCAGAGAAGAAGAGATTTATTGGCGGATGAAGTCCAGGGCACTATGGCTACAGGACGGAGATAAGAATACCGCATACTTTCACAAGCACACCCAATCAAGGATAAATTACAACTCCATAGAGGAAATTCACTGGCAGGGGTAGGTATACAAAGACGCCCACAACATAAAGGCAGCCGCCCACAACCATTTCAAAAATCTCTATTCGGCTACAGAAATGGAGGACTTGGACCCGCGCGCTTATCCGATCTCAGAAGTGCCAAACCTGATAACTGGAGATGAGAATAAGGTGCTAAACAGACCGATCAGTGATAAGGAAATTAAACAAGTTGTCTTCAGTATGCATCCGGACAAGGCCCCGGGGCCAGATGGATACACAGTTCGTTTTTACACTCAGTGTTGGGATATAATAAACAAAGATTTATGCAAGATGGTCCGAAAATATCAGGACTGCAACAAATTGGGAGGAAGCACCAATTCGTCTTTTCTCGCCCTCATCCCAAAAGAGAAAGGGGCAAAGACCCTAAACAGGTTCAGATCGATATCTCTATGCAACACCGGGTATAAAATCATAACAAAGATAATAGCAAACAGGATCAAGAAAATTCTTCCCAAGCTGATCCTGGAAAATCAGGGAGGTTTTTTTCGCGAGAGACAAATCCTTGATAATATAATCCTAGTACAGAAAGCCATTCACACAAGCTGTAAACAAAAAGAGAAAGGAATGGCAGTCAAGTTGGATCTTGCCAACGCCTTTGATCGGGTTCGTCATGATTTCTTGTTTACAGTAATGAGGAAATTTGGGTTCACTCAAAAGTTTATGGGATGGATAAAGGCCTGCATTTCTGCTCCTTGAATTGCTCCCTTGATCAATGGCCGCCCTGCCAAGTTCTTCCAAGCCTCTAGGGGGCTCCGACAAGGCTGTCCTCTATCCCCTATGCTCTATGTTATTCAAGCTGTTGTTCTGAGTTTTCAGCTAAAGAGTTGCATCATAAATAAATCCCTTCCAGGCATCAGAATCACCCCTTCCACCAAGGAAGTAAGCCACGCCCAGTTTGCATATGATACTATTCTTCTGGGAGCGGCCAGCATTAAAACAGCCCGAAGCTTCAAGTCTGAACTCGATCTCTATAAACGTTGCTCTGGCAGTGAAATCAACAATAACAAGTGCAAGATCTACGACTGGAATTGTACCCCTCAGGAACTTCAGCAAATAGGATGCATTCTCGACATGGAAGGCCTTTCAGCTTGGGATAATTTCATCTACCTAGGGATTCCGATTTTCAAAGGCTGGGCAATGGTGGCACATTGGCTGCCTTTGGTGGAAAAGCTCAAACACAAAATCCAAGCCTGGGGAGCCAATTGGCTAACCAGAGCAGGCAAAGTTGTGCTCATGAATTCAGTCCTATCAAGCCTTCCTATTTACCAGTGCTCGGTCCTGCTTTCTCCCAAAACAATCACAAACAAAATTGATGTAATGCTGCGAAGATTCCTGTGGGAAGGAGGCAAGAATTGCGCGAGAAAACTCCATCTGATTAACTGGAACAAGGTCAAGCATTCCAAGCTGGGAGGGGGACTGAACATACGAGATGTGGTTGTTCATAATCTAGCTATGGGAGGCAAGCTGCTTTGGAGAATGATCACTGGAAAACGAACCTGGACCAAACAAATCCTCAGGAAAAAATACTTCCGAGGAGACTGAGACCGTTGTCTAGAGAGGCCTCCCAAAGGAACGAAAGGGTCCCCAATCTTCTTCCTTTTCCTTAGAGCTCTCACATTCTTCCAGTCAAAGCTCACTTGGATCCCGGGGAACAGAGCAAAAATTCGTATCATGGAGGATTCCATTCTCGGCGATCCTCCTCTCATAGGAGTCTGGGACATTATGCATATTGGGGAGTGGCTCTCAGCCAACAATCGTAAAACTCTTTGGGACATCTCCCTCTGGAAAACTGACCTTCATCTCTCCTGGCAAGACTGGAATTTAGGGTGCTATCCGGAGGAGCTACAGGAAGAAGCAATGATCCTTCTAGGGTATCTCCATGGGAAAGCTCCGATTGGGGCCAACTACAAAGACAAATGAGGCTGGGGTTTCCCCACAGGGAACTATACAACTTCAGCAGGTTATAAGGCTGTTTCAAACATCCCATGGGCTCCCCCAAACCCAGGTCTGTGGAAAGCTCTCTGGCTGTTCCCTTCTATCCCCAAAGTTGATCATTTTGCCTGGGCGTTGACTCACAACAGTATTCTAACCTACAGTAATCTTAAGAAGAGGGGCTGGGAGGGCCCCTCCCGCTGTCCTCTGTGTAGAGACCACGAAGAAACCCCTGAGCACCTCCTTTTTGAGTGTGGGTACTCAAAAGAAGTATGGAGCCTCCTCCTGGGCGAGGTCCCTCCTCGTCCACCCTCAATGGCTTCGGATTTCTTAAGCAACTGGCAGACTTTTACCCCTTTTGACCTGCACAAGAAGCACCTCCTCAAAACAGCATGGATGTGGCTTCCTAAATTCATCTGTTGGAAACTTTGGTTAGAAAGAAATAACAGGATATTCAATGAAGTCGGAAGACTGCCTTCCCAGGTGGCAATCAAAGCTAGAACGTTGCTGGCAGAAGCAATAAACAGAAACCCCAACATTAGGAACTCTGCCCCACTCTCAGAGGAGGAAGACAGATGGCTTAAGGATTTCAGCCAAAACCATAACAGTATCACTCAGATTCAATCGAAGCCAATTAGGAAATGGGAAATAAGATTGGAGGAGTAGGAATTTATCCAATGGAGGTCGACTCTCAGTGAATGGTGCCTTTTCTTCAATGGGGCCTCGAAAGGCAACCCGGGTCAGGCAGGTGGTGGGGGAATCATAATTGACCCTTCAGGCTTCATTAAGACTGCGTACGCATGGGTTTTAGGCCATGCATCCATCAACCAGACGGAGTTTCTCGCACTATGGCAAGGTCTCCACCAGGCCTTAAAAATGGGAATCCAGTCTCTTAGAATTTTCGGCGACTCCAAGCAGGTTCTGGAAACACTCATAACCAAAAAAATGCCCAAGGACAACACTTTAGCTCAGCTGTACAGAAGATCCGCCCTCCTAATCAATCAATTCAAAGAATTTCATATGAATCACGTGCCGAGAGCCCTAAATGGGCAAGCGGATGCTCAAGCGAATATTGGATCCCTTCTGAGCAAAGGAATCATAAAAGTGAATGCAGACACGTCCTTTCAATCCATTCCTTAAGCCGATCGGATCCCAAGCTCTGAAGCTCCACGTGAATAACAAGATGAACATGCCGATCGCTAGATCCTTCATCATGATGCTGGACGCGAAATCCCCTGTCCAGAGATTGCAATCCTACTCGGGCTGGGCGGATCCTCAGGGAATTGTCCCGGTTTCTCTTCATAAGGGGAAGAAAGGTCTGCTTGCTCTCATCTTCAAGTGTTCTCTGGCTTCTCTCTGGTCTCCTCCTGCGATGAATCTCTCCAGAGCGATGGACAAGAAGGACTCTGCGGCCAAATCGAGCCTCACTCCTCAGGAGCGTATTGAGCTACTCCGGGCTGAGTTGGACAGCATTAAGGCTACCACAACCAAAAACAAGTGGGAGATGCTTGCAATAGAGATGCAGGATATCAAAGATGACCTGTCGGACGAGATCCAAGCTGGGTTGAAAGACGCTGCGAATTTCATGGGAGATCTTGGAAAACGGCTCTGTAAATTGGAACTCCAAGTAGAAGAGCTAACCACGGCCCTTGGAAAGATCTCAGAGGCCACGACTGAAGCTTCTTCAAAGAAAGGTCACTGAACCAGCTAGTGTCTCCAGAACGATAGATAATGGAAGTAATGAGGACCTTCAGAAGCCCTTCTGTTAGGCTAAATCTTCGGTATTAGCAGGTTAATCGACATGTATCGAGTCAAGTATGAATAGGTTCGCAATTAAATTCATGACAATAATTTCCAACAATTAAATTCTCATATTTCACATTTACAACATAATTTCAATATTCATAACTTGATTAAAAACAACATACTAAACTAATAAAATACCTCTTGAAGATGTTGTCATTTGAGTTGTTGAAACTGTCTGCTACCAAAAGCTTGAAACGGTTTCCTCCCAGCCAGCTAGGAACAAAGCCTGTCCGCCTCCATACCTCCAAGAAATCATATTTCTTGGCCCCCAAGCCCAAAATCCCTACAACAACAGTCC
>JASDQU010107894.1:43135-55106 GCA_032191745.1 Picea mariana | reverse complement strand
CACTTTGGCTAGAATTTTGGCATCCTCTATGTAAATACGCTTCTTTTTGTCCAAGTTTTCAATCAAAGTGGAATAATGAGTATAATATTGTGCTTAGTATCGATTGCCTGTTCTTGAATTGTAATCTTGACAAAACTTTCAGGTTTGTACACGTATGGTTTTCCACATGAGTAAAGAATCATGTCGACACCTTTCTAATCAATGGGATCGGTAGGGTCCTTAACAAAGTTGAGGGAGTTTCTAATTGTGGTTTAGGGGTTTGGAATTTTCCCCAATGTTCTTCTTCTCCAAAACTCTAGAAAACTTGTTCGTAGTTCCTTGTATGTAGGGATGGATCTCGAAGAACTCTCTTACCAAAACATAAATGTGACGAATCTGGAAGAACTCTCTTACCATAACATTGATCTCATAAGTCTTGGAACTGAGACACATGTACAATAGTTTTATTTGATGTTGTAGTTCTACATGTAATTGAGTAAATGAATACTAGAAGAACTCTCTTACCATAACATTGATCTCATAAGTCTTGGAACTCAGACGCATGTACACTATTTTTATCTAATGTTGTAGTTCTATATGTAATGGAGTAAATGAATATGCCTATCTCTTTTTATTTGATGTTGTAGTTCCGTATGTAATTGAGTAAATAAATATATGTGTCTCACCTTATTAACACTAATAAATTCAACCTTCTATTGCTAGTTTCTTATTGAGAGTTCAAAACTTTGATATTTCACTTAGAACACCTTGAACCTTGTAAGGCTAAGCGAGGTAGAAAATAATATTACCATATGCTTTAAGCCTTAATACATTTGTTGGATTTCATATTCATGAAGTTTAGAATGTTGAATTTTTTAGTTTTATAATTTTTTTTCTTAAAAATTATTCTTCAAAAGAGATCCAAATGAATGAAAAATTATATATATATAATTTTTCTGAATCAAAACATAATACAATAAAATAATACGAATGCTGAATCAAAACATATAAAATAATACAAATGCTTAATCAAAACATATAAAAAAATAAATTCTTAAATAAAATAGGGAATAAAATTTGATATAAAAATGTGTAATAGGAAAATAAAGAAAGAAAATACAATTGAACTTTTCAAGCCATGAATAAATCAACCATGAAAGAAACACAATAATCTGTATTGATTAATATTTTAGTTCTGAAAAATTATTTTTTTTCGAATCCATGCGAGAATTTAGACTAGAAAAACCTTTGGAAGCTTAAGATGCAATCTTAATAATACAAAAGAAACCAAGTACGATGAAATAACATGATTACCACTTTAGGTATTGTGTAACCAAAGTTTGAGATCTACATAACATGATTAGTGTTATCACACAATTTGTACTTTGATAGAAGAGGAGGTAAATGGAGAGAAAATTTGCGTAACGAGAGAGTATCCTATCACTGTCACCTCAATAGGATGTCTCTTTCTATTTAGGGTGCTAGGCCCAAGGGGGGCGTCCCCGGTGACCTGGGGGTTTGAGAAGGAAAAGTCAAAATGGCTAGGTAAATATCCCCTCTCATAAGTCACCACCGATCAGAAAGTCTGGTTTTATAACCAATGAAGAGAAAATATGTCAAAGTTTACCTGCCCAGAACAAAGAAACAAGAAAACTATACGTTTGCAAGTACACTTGCTGGTTAGCACTTCATAAAACCATGGACTTTATTGAGGAAAGCAATTTGCTGAATATGATGAAGTAAACATAAATTTTATAACAACAATCTTTATAGAGCAATACTTCACATAAAATGTCTTGAAAATAGCTTCAAAATGACTGAAAATCATTAACCATTGAAATTATAACACTAGCATTTGATAGAAGCACATAAAAAAAGGTATAATTCAACTTTTTAATTACTTTTATGAGATTTTAATGTTGCATCTAATGGTTGTATCTTACTTTAGTAATAACAACAATGTTGTTAGTAGGTTAGGCTTTTCTAGGGTTATAAAGTGTTATTAGGTTGCTCAAAGAGTAGGTTTTGAAGGTTGTGTTGATCAATTACTCAAGAGAGGACTTAGACTATTTCTTTTAGAGTAAATGGAGTCAATAATGTAGTTGAAAATGTTCAATAAAAATGATAATGGAGAGTCAAAGACAAGAGAGAATTATAGGTTGGAGTGTTGGTAACCCAAGGCTCCAATTATCAAACCCTAGGGGAAACTAGCTACTAAGGTGTAGGTAACCCTAGGCCTTGGTAGATTTCCTCCCTCTTTAACCCAATGATGAAGCAAAATCGACTAAGATGAAGCAATGGATACTAAGGTGTTGCAATGGCAAGGCCCTAGCTCATGCTTCAAGAAAAATGGCCTTTTGACAATATCTAGTAGGTGAAAGCTTTTGAAGCTAGGACAATAACATGTGATAGTCTTCCTAGGGTTTAATCAAACAATTTCATAATCTTGAATGTAAATGCAAGATAAATAAGCCATAACCATTCAATTAAGAAGAATTGTAGAAAATCCACTTACATACATCAAGAATAATCAATAAAATCCCTAGTTGAACACATCCACCACGAAGCTTGCCAAAATACACCAAATTTAGCCTCCTTCAACAAGTACGCCTAAAATTTTAGCCAAGAAACCCTATATAGGGCGCAAATTTCAGTCCTCACAAGTTGTTATTGGATAAATCGGTAGGTGCGGACACTAACAGATCTCCCTAAATCCACCTGGATCTAGAACAAAACAGGACAGGACATGACTCTTTCTCTAAGTTGCAGTCATTGAATCTACTACCTAGAAGGAATGAGTGACATACCTTTATATCACTTCCTTAGGTCTCTGTTGTTCCTGCTTCGCTCCGGTGCTCTTGTGAAACCAGGTCCAAAACAACACAAACCAACCAAAGTGAAGATAACAAAGTATATTCAATGTCAACCTATGCATATGATCAAGGAGTTATGCAATAAAATAAGAGTGATTTTATGGGAAAGGGACATGTCGCTGTATCATATTAAATGAAAGTAGAAGATACAACTGGATCACCTTGATGTCACAAGCTTCCTTTTAGTGACCCTTGGTTCCAACATAGACACTTTCTCTACATTTGCATGAAGAATATCCAATACAACTTGATAGACCAAATAGAGTCTTCAAGCTTCTATCCAAGCAGAGTTATTCACACAATTCCTTCACCAATTCTTCATTCAATATTGCTTAACCTTTTCCATGAAAACCTTTCAATATATAGGAGAAGGAGAGATGGTTAAATGGATGAGGATGATCCCACCAAATCTAAGAATCCAGTAGGATGCCAACCATGCGAATGCCAACTCATTTTCTAGAAGATTCCCTTTTAGAACCTTCGTGACCTCTTCTCTTTTCCAAGCTTAAAAACAGATTCACACCCTACCTATAGAGCAGACTACGAATAGTTCACACCCAAAGTATGGGTTGCTTGTGAGAATGGAGGATTTTCGCACCCTATAACATAGGCAGCTTGCAAACTCATCTTAAAAATGTGTTTTTTGGAAGAAGATAACAATCACTTTTTTTAGGCAAAAAGTCCTTGTGGGAGCCTGAATACATCACTGTAGAGACATCACCAGAGTGACCAAAATAATGTGTAACAGAATGCCCCCCAAAGTATGAGGCTGGAACCTGTGACAACTGAAATACTTTGTAAAATGCGTGTGTGTGTCAGAAACAAGGAACACACCTAATCAAAAACCTATAAGCAACCAAGCATCTGCAGAATATAATACCAGTTCTGAGGTAGGAATTCCCATGCTCAGATCACAAATGAATGGAATCATAAACGTAGGTCATGGCCACCAATCATACACCGTGGATCCATGTCATCAAAATGATACATAGCCACTAGGAATACATTGTGGATCTATGTGAGAGGACTTGAATTAAGACATAGCCACGCGACATACAAAGTGGATCTATGTGCCGATACAAACCATACATACTCCATCGCAGCATGGATAAAAAAGATGAGACCCAGGGTCTTCAATCCCGTCACCTGAAAGTATGAATCTAGCCATGTGATTACATGTGCTGAAGTCGAACATGGTAGAAACCACTTGATTACCGGTCATCGATGAAAACCATTAACAAGTGCGAGGGAAATCACCATTGATGTCAATGACTCCCAAGGTATCGAAGTACAATATGAAAGAAAGCAAATGAATGAGATGAAGTCAAGCACTCGGTGGAATCTCTCGATCAAGGATCAATGATGTGAAACCCCTGTCGAAAGTGAAGAGACCTGCCATTAAGGCATGTAGGTTCCAAGGTAATAAATGATTTCTAAGTCTCATTCCCAGATAATGAGTTGGAGTCGACGGAAAAAGACTCGTCACAGGAGGTCCTTGATGTATCCCCCATCAATGACATGAAATAAGTAACAGATTTTGAGGGTGAATCAAAGCATGAACATGGGTTGAAACGAACACAGGGAAGGCCGACATAGTAAGAATGGACAACTGCAGATGGCCGACTCAATAGAGGGCTTGTTTAGACTTCTCTTGAACATATGAACGACCCGACTAAGGACTTCACAGCACTGACTCAAAGACGACCCAAGATAAGAACGTGTAGCAAGTCGAACGAGAGACAAATGGATTTACCAACCCGGATTCAAATGACAAATAGGGGGTGTCATGTTCAAGAGCGACGCTTACTGCCATTAACACAAATACGAAAACATATCCCTTTCCCAAAATTCTCCCCACCATCTCTGGCGAGTACCTCTTTATTTTTACACAAGCTTGAGGAGGATAACATATGATTATCGATGTAAGCTCATCCTTCAGATGAGTCTCTTGAAGTATATTTAACGAACCCTAAGAAGGAGTGGTTCGGTCTCATTATGGGTCTTTCGATGTTTGTTTAACGAGTCCAAGGATAAAAACTTGGGGGTTTTTCATGTTTTGAGAATCTGAAAAACACTTAAAGAGAACTCTCCCAGTTCCTTTTTTGTAAATGAGTTCGACGAGACCTAAAAAGTAATAAACTATCGCCCTTCGAACGTTTTCTTCAAATACTTTAACGAGCATGAAAATAACAATATCGCTCGACATTTTTTTCGTTTTTAAGGAGCGTGAAAAGAGCTTAAAGGATACTCCCTTACATTCGTCGTTTTCGTGTTACCATGACGAGTACGAAAACACAAGAAAAAGTATACTCAGTTACACTCTCATATATTTTTGAGCGCGAGAACGAACGAAGACCGAGCTTGAAGTTTTTCCTACAAAAACCCTAAAAAAGTAGTTGTACATGCGACAAAAAAACACCCGTACCCCCTTGTTCGGACTTTGAAGTTGCTATATCTGCGAAAAAACATACTCACAAGGCTATTAGGGTATTAGGTTTTATAAGAAAAGAAATAAAAATAAAATAAAAAATCAATAAGAAATAGTAAAAAGTGAATAAATATGAGTGAAAAGGACTTTTTACCATTTCGTTGTCACTTTGCCAAAAACTTGTCCAACATACCTCATTTTCCCCCAAATTTCTTTGCTCGATTGCGGGAGGCACAAATGATCATTCGGTGAACGGTTTCAGCCAAGGAGGTAATCTCCTGATTCTCCAACTTTTCCATGGTTTATTTTTGGTTTTTATTGGCAATTTTTAGAGTTTTGAGTCCATTTTAGGGTCGGAACATGCGCTCAAGCATTCTTGCAGGTGGGCCATGCAGGACCTACAAGAATCTAAGATTTTCGCAGGTGGGCTTCATGGCACCTGTGGGAATCTCTCACTGTGCAAAAAGTTCACCTGCGAGGGCTGAAAAATGGATTTTAATGTGTGGTTTCGCTCAATAAAAATTATGCAAGAGTTTAAAACAAGTTGATGACTTCCTTCTCATGGATTTATTGCAGGTGTTGACGATCACGATGTTGGAATGGAGGGAAAGAGAACATGAGGAGGATGATGCCATTACTGGGAATGACATGGGTATATTCGTTTCCCTCCGGGAATGTGGTCTCTTGAAATTTTTTAGGATCTCGGGCATGAGAGCCCAACTCAGCTTGTTAGAATACCTGGTCTACATGTGGGACGTGGATCAACAGTTATTTCACGTGGGAGTCCACAAGATGACACTAGATATTGAGGATATCTATTTTCTGATGGGGTTTTTATGACGTGGATACCATGCTACTTTGACTGAAGGTAGAGGCGACAGACTTCCTATGAGCGAGTATGTTCGCCAATATTGTGTTCCCGAGGTAGAGAGAAGCAAGGGTAAGGTTTCCATTTGGGGGGTTCAATATTTGACCCTAGGGACTATCTTGTTCACTATTGCACGCATGGCTGGGAGCACGGCTTCGCACATGTCTCTCCAGAGCTATTTCTAATACACCATAGAGTGCACAGAGCCTCGTGTTTTCAACTGGTCAGACGCGGTTCTCCGCAGTATGAAGAGGCAACTGACAAAATGCGGAAGGGGTGACTTGAAGTAGTTTGGGTACGGGTCACTTTTGGTGTCATTCTTCCTAGAGAGGGTCCCATTGCTGCGACTATAGATAGATTGGGGTTTACCGTCCCCACAGGATCCGAGGATGCTAAGGTGGTGTAACCTCATGGCTCACCATGTAGTAGGGCCTATAATCAAGTATAATGATTCATTTTTTAACTAGTTGAGGCCCAAGATGTTGATGATTGACGACTACGCATATGCTAGTTTGGATTTCCGAGGGAATCCAGATTTGGTCCCGCTTGAGGATGCTTAGTGGGGTGACTTAGGTGAGAAGTACACATTTTGTTATTTTTTAATGTTTTTGCAAATTTTATGATATGAAATGTTTTTATGTTTATCCAAGGACTAATAATTTTTTTTTTTTTGATGACACAGATGTGGGGCCGTATCGACCTCCAGGAACGTCTCCCATACAAAGGCGAGGAGAAGTGGCTCCAGTGGCGAGATGGGATGCCGAGGACTACGAGGCAGTGGAATAGAACTTAGAGGGGTTGACTGCGGATGTCCTGAACATTGCTATTGGGGAGATCCCAAGACGTTACCGATGCCATACTATGGGCATGTCTGAGTCTCTCAGTTGACTGTACCATAGGGTATCCCGAGAAGTTGTGTGTTATCGTGAGCGTAATCCATGATGCTATTTTGTAGAATCTATGGGCTTCGTATTTTGAGATTTTGATCCTTGGACAAAAACCTTTTGTAAAAAATTTTGATCGTTATATACATATATACGGCTTCTACCGACTTATTTTGTGTTGTATTATACATGTGTTGTGTGATTGGTTTATAAATGTCCCAAATGTCTGTCTAACACATAGTTAGCTAAGGCAGCAGTCAATGTATTTAGACATCTAGGAATGTGCTGATATTTGATATAATCAAAATAACGTTCCAAGAGGCGAATTCGTAAATATACCCGTAATAAAGTAGGACTTCGGATAACATAGACATTACTTAACTGTAGTACTACTAGCTACAAATCGAGTCGTATAACCAGGTGGTGGATATCAAGAGAAATAAAATCAATCATTAATTCGATGATGACACTATATTCTGTGATATTATTGGTCGCACGACCGAGGCACACACCTCATAGACTGATAAGTTCATTTGTAGGTGTGTAAATTTCCCATGCAGCGGAAGCAAGGTTCTGAGTACTACGACTAGCACCATCAGTGAAGCCAATGTGGGGTAGCGAAGACTCCAACATCTGGAAACCAAGCACAATGCAAGATAAGTGGTCGAGGGCAGAGACCAAATAACGAAAAAGCTTACTAAAGTAACACACAAAAAGTATGATACAATAAAATACAAGCACTCATGCACAGGTGATCTTAAGCATAGTACTTCTTTAAGTACAACCCATTTCTGGGTTCACTCAAAGGGATACCGTCGTAGTCCACCAACTCATAAGCTCCTTTCTCCAAAACTCGTCTGATGATATAAGGACCTCGCCACATAGCTTCAAATTTTCTAGCTCCTAGCATATCCCGATCTTGTTCGTAGAGGAGAACCAGATCACTTTCGGAGAAAACGCGTGGCTTGACATGTTTGTCGTATTGGGCTTTGACGCGTTTCTTTTGGGCTTCTATGACTAGGGTGGCATCGTGACAGGTTTCTTCTAATTGCATGAGATACAACAAATGTGTTTCTTCGACAAAAGTGTTTGGGAGAAGTTTGACGGCTAGTTTTAGGGAGGGTATCTCACATTCAATCGACAAGATGGATTCTAGACCATAGACTAACTGGAATGGTGTAAACCCAGTAGCAGACTTAACGGATGTCTAGTAAGCCCACAATGCTGAAAACAACATCGTGTGCCAACTCGTTTTGTGAATCCCTATCATTCGTTGAAGCATGGTAATGAGGACTTTGTTTATTGCTTCAACTTGGCCGTTGTCTTGTGGGTAATAGGGTGTTGAGTTTTCATGGAGAAGACCCAACTTTTCAGTGAGTTCAGACATCATGAAGTTTCTAAAGTGGCTACTGTGATCAATAATGATAGCTTGAGGAACACCAAACTGAGCAATGATGTGATTGAATATAAATAATGTTGCAGTCCTTCCGGTATTGTCGAATGTTGGCATCGCCTCGACCCATTTCGTAAAATAATCTACGGCTACAATAATGTATCCATGCCCCCCGTCTGAGTGAGGGTGACATGTCATGAAATCGATACCCCATTTTGCAAAAGGACCAATGGAGACCACAGGGTGTAGAGGAGCAGGGTGTGATTGTATTTTATTGTGGTAGGTTGGCAAGCGTGGCATTTTTGGACAACAATTATACAATCATTGAATAAAGAAGGCCAAAAATACCCCGCTCGTAATATCTTCTGGGCAGTAGCATACCTAGACATGTGACCACCACAGGCTCTAGAATGGCAGTCATTAATGGATTTCTCAGCTTCGTCAAACATGAGGCAGCGTCAAAAAACAGAGTCAATCCCACGACGATAAAGAGTATCACCGAGGATAATATACTAATGGGCTTGGTAGTGTATTCGACGGCGGTCAATGCTAGACAAATTGGGCTGGAAATTCTGGGTCTGGAGATATGTGATGATATATCCATACCAAAGGTCATCAGAACTGATCAGGAAAAGGGGTTCATCAGGTAATGAATCTTCTGCTACATTTTTCGTCTTAGAGTAGGGAAGGTCGCATATCAATTCGGAAAACACCAAGGATTTCTTGGACTTAGCTAGTTCGAATTCTAAATCAAACTCCTAGAGTATTACGATCCATTTGGAGTATTTCCCCCCCTAGCAATTGACGTGTAAGAATGTGTTGCATAGGGTTGCAGTTAGAAATCACCGTAGTCTTGCGTAAAAGGATATAGTGCCGGAAACGTTGAACAACTTGGATGGCTGCCAAGGCCAATTTTTCAACATGTAAATACTTGGTTTTGATAGTCGTGAGACTCCTACTCAAGTAATAAATGACATGTTCGTCATGAGAATCATCCTTTTGGACGAGAACCATAGCGATGGTATAGTCTGAGGCTACGAGGTAAAGGAAATAATCCCGACTATAATCAGGTGGGAAGAGTAATGGGGTACGTGTTAAAGACAGTTTCAAAGATTTGAAGGCTTTGTCAACAGTGGTATCGCATATGAACTCGTAACCTTTCTTAATTAGTCATGTAAATCCAAGAGTTAGCTCAGCATAGTTCGGGATGAAACGACGGAGAAAGTTTTCCTTCCCTTGCAAACTTTGTAACTGGCGAAGTGAGGAAGGAGGAGGAAGATTGAGAATCACCTCGACCTTCAAAGGATCTACCCTAATCCCTTGATGTGAAATAATAAATCCCAGAAGTCGGCCAGATTCTACACAAAAAACACATTTGTGTGGATTCAAGCATATATGGTAAAACCGACATCGAAGGAAAATGACACGGAGGTGTGTTGGATGATCTACAAGGTGCATGGAATGAGCTGGTAAGTCATCGAGATATGTCTGCACAATGTGCTTTATATCATGGAAGGCGTAAGACATAGCACATTGAAAATTTGCACCGGCATTATTTAAACCAAATGGAAGTTTCCGGTAGGAGAAAGTGCCCCAAGGACAAATAAAAGCAGTCTTGTGTTGGTCCACGGGTACGATATTTATTTGATTATATCTGGAGAAACCATCCATCAGAGAGAAGACTTCACTTCTGGCACAATCGTCGACGATCTGGTCAACGAAGGGGGTAGGAAAGTTGTCTTTAGGACAAGCTTTGTTAATGTCTCTATAATCAACGCACATGCGGATCATGCCTTGTTTCTTGTTAATCAGAACAATATTGGAAACCCATTCAGTTAGAGCCAACGGGTAAATAAATCCAGCCTTAAGAAGTTTCTCAACTTCAATCTTGATAGCGGCTGCTTTACATGGGTGGACCAGACGAAGTCATTGCCGGACGGGTTTAGCACCCGGGTATGTCTTAATTTCTGTACCACAATGTCGGAATCAATACCCGACATTTCTTCATAGCTCCATGCGAAGACGTCATGAAATTCTTGGAAAAGAGACTTGTAGGTGACAACGTCGTCATGGGAACACGAAGCTCCGATATGCACATTTTCGACAACTCCAGGTTTTATGGATATGTCAAGGGGGAGGGTGGGTGAGATATTACTTAGGTTCCCTTCGTAGAACATATCATGTGTAGACTCGGGAAAGATAGAAATGATGACAACGGTCGACGGGGTCGAGATCCGTTGGTAACCCTTGATGGTGTGTTGTTCCAGGAAGAGGATGGAATGATGATGTCCATCATCCCAAGGGGTGTATTCCATGGACATAATAGACATAATCATCTCATCTGTGGGAAAAATGATGCGGAATGGATCCGGAGATAAATCACCAAGAGAGGGGGTAGAAGGGGTTTCCGATTGAATGGCTTGATAAGAGGATTTGACCAGACTCAAAGCCATTTTATCGCCATAACGAAGATGATTTTCGGGGTTGGGTACCATCCACGGGTTGTAAGACGTAGGGGTTCCATGAACAACGGTGGAGATCATGTTGATCGAGGCAACAAACAGATGTGGAACATCGGGTGCTAGAATGGGGAAAGTACCCATCAAAGAGGAATCTTTAAGAAGACCCACACCGACGTTCTCATATCCAGGGGGTTTTGGCGATGAAAGATACGTTTCTGGTATGTGCATTAGAGAGAAATAAGGCCAATTGGTCTACGGTAACTACTTTTCCTTGATGTGGGAAACGTACGACACGGAAAAGAGTGGACACAACTACATGCATGGAATCGATCCAGCTACAACCAAGTAGAACGTTGTAATCAAGAGGAGCGTCAAAGAACTCCATTTCAATGTTGACCGTTTTTCCTTCTAACGTAATAGGAAATGAAGGGAGGACACCGTAAGGCTTAAAACCAGAGCCATTGAAGGCTTTGAGCATGTTGTGGGATTCAGTTAAAGGAGGAGAGCCGATGGCTTTCCAACAGGTAATAGACATGACACACGTCGAGGCACCCTCATCAATAACTATTCTACAAATGTTCTTGTCAGAGACAATAACTTGTATTTGGAATGCGAGTTGAGTGGGTAACCTTGGAATGTGATCTTCCAAGTCAAAAATTATTAAATTTGTGTCGGTAAGGTCGATTCCACCAATAGCTTTCAACAGTGACTTTCGTTGTATAGGAAAACTCTAAAGGACTTCGAGGGATGACATTACGAATGGCGCTTAGGCCAGATCTTCGATAATACTGTAGTTCTTGGTAGCACGTGCATGAGGATTGAAAGAAGATTTTCTAACAACACCCTTTGGGGGAGGGAAAAGAATTATATCTAGGCTCAGTCGTTCGAGATGAAGAGGACCGTTGGTAGGTGGAGTCATGGGAGATGGTTGGACCAACGAAGGAGGTATTGCATCAACCTTCTCTTTGGAGGAAGAATAATCTTTGGCTTGAGTGGTAAGTGTGATGTCATTTTTCTTTGAATCACCTGTACACATTAAGACATAGGATGTATTAGAGGGGGAAGGTTGGTCATGAATGACCAA
>JASDQU010107894.1:24947-43085 GCA_032191745.1 Picea mariana | reverse complement strand
ACATAACATGATTAGTGTTATCACACAATTTGTACTTTGATAGAAGAGGAGGCAAATGGAGAGCAAATTGGCATAACGAGAGACTATCCTATCACTGTCACCTCAATAAGATGTCTCTTTCTATTTAGGGTGCTAGGCCCAGGGGAGATGCCCCCGGTGACTTGGGGGTTTGAGAAGGAAAAATCAAAATGGCTAGGTAAAGATCCCCTCTCAAAAGTCACCACCGATAAAAAAGTCCAGTTTTATAACCAATGAAGAGAAAATATGTCAAAGTTTCCCTGCCTAGAACAAAGCAACAAGAAAACTATACGTTTGCAAGTACACTTGCTGGTTAGCACTTCATAAAACCATAAACTTTATTGAGAAAAGCAATTTTCTGAATATGATGAACTACAAATAAATTTTATAACAACAATCTTTATAGAGCAATACTTCACATAAAATGTCTTGAAAATAGCTTCAAAATGACTGAAAATCATTAACCATTGAAATTATAACACTAGCATTTGATAGAAGCACATAAAACAAGGTATAATTCAACTTTTTAATTGCTTTTATGAGATTTTAATGTTGCATCTAATGGTTGTAACTTAATTTAGTAACAACAACAATGTTGTTAGTAGGTTAGGCTTTTCTACGGTTAGAAAGTTTTAGTAGGTTGCTCAAAGAGTAGGTTTTGAAGGTTGTGTTGATCAATTACTCAAGAGAGGACTTAGACTAGTGCTTTTAGAGTAAATGGAGTCAATAATGTAGTAGAAAATGTTCAATAAAAATGATAATGGAGAGTCAAAGACAAGAGAGAATGATAGGTTGGAGTGTTGGTAACCCAAGGCTCCAATTATCAAACCCTAGGGGAAACTAGCTACTAAGGTGTAGGTAGCCCTAGGCCTTGGTAGATTCCCTCCATATTTAATTCATGATGAAGAAAAATCGACTAGGATGAAGCAATGGATACTAAGGTGTTGCAATGGCAAGGCCCTAGCTCATGCTTCAAGAAAAATGGCCTTTTGACAATATCTAGTAGGTGAAAGCTTTTGAAGCTAGGACAATAACATGTGATAGTCTTCCTAGGGTTTAATCAAACAATTTCATAATATTGAATGTAAATGAAAGATAAATAAACCATAACCATTCAATTAAGAAGAATTGCAGAAAATCCACTTACATACATCAAGAATATTCAATAAATCCCTAGTTGAACACATCCACCACGAAGCTTGCCAAAATACACCAAATTTAGCCTCCTTCAACAAGTATGCCTAAAATTTCAGCCAAGAAACCCTAGATAGGGAGAGAATTTCATTCCTCACAAGTGTGAGTGAAAGATGATGAAAAATAAGAGGTATTTCCCCCCTACTTATACAATACTAATGACTAGAATTAGGTCAAAAAAACCGACATGGCCAGTTACAAATAATATCCAGTTTTTACATTAAATGTCATAATTAAACCCTGAAACATGCTCCTAATATGAAATCATGCCATTTTAGGGTGACGTTAGGCCCTTTTTAGGCAATGCTGGCCTCTTGGAGCAAAACGATAGGCCTCTTTAGGCCTCAGGAACCTGCCACATGTGCCACTTGGCACACAACTGCCTCCAAAACATCCCAAAACGTTGGGTGATATCATGGGTGACTTGGGTGACGTCATGGGCCTTCCAAGGCCTACAACATAGTGGAAAGGGAACCAACCCCTTGGGTCGAGGCCTGTTAGGCTGCTCCTGATGAAACAACCTCCTCTCTCTTTGTGCAATCCTCTGATCTATCTCTGCCCTCTATTGGGGTCTCAACATCCATCTGGTGGGATTTTATCCCCATGGAGGTCTGAGCTAATCATATCCCCATGTGTACCTGTCCATCGGGTGTGGCCCTGAAACATCAATAGATACGCTCTCCATGGGCTCATAAGTCACAAGGATCATAGCAATGTTGATCACATCTAATCATCAAGTTATTAAACATGTGCATAAAACCCCTTTACCCGGACAAGTGCTCAAAGACATTATGCTAATCTGGAAGCCAATTTTGGAGGGGACGCTTGGACGTTCTATTGGGATAATTCTCATTGGATGTGGGATGTTTCTGGGAGAAGTCAAATCTAGGCCATGTGAGTGGATGAGGTGGTAAGGGATGTCTGGTCAAGGCGTGCAGAGATAACAAGGAAATGTATGGCTTACCTATGGGTGCCTCTGAAGAGGGTGAGCTACACCTTGTCATGGACATAAATGTTTCCAAGTGCATTAAAGCCTTTTATCTTTTATTTTTATTTCTTTTTCTTTCAAGAGGCTAGTTATGGGACATTGCTCTGGCGTGGTGACCACTGGTGGAAATTTTACCCATAAGAATTTCACGGAAATGAGAAGGTTGGATCATGATGAGACCCCCTTTCTCTTGGCTATGCCATCAAGAGCCACTACCCTGGAGTGGTGACCAGCTATCAATAGTTTCATACCGCTACATGTCCATGGACCTAATAGGCTAGCTCGTGATGAGACCCCCTATCCTCTAACTAGGTCTTGTTTTATTATTTTTTATGGGTCCCTCTATTTCTTGTTGAGAATCTTTTTATTGCTTTCTCGGGGATCCCTCGATGAAGCATCTCAAGGTTTCATTATTTATGGATTTTAACCCTTTCCAACTACTTTCACCCTCTGGGCCTTTAGCCTCTTCTTCCCACAAGGTAAGGTACAACCCTTGGATATTTGGCCAACCCAATGCCCGGACCAGTGTAATGGGATGGATGAGCTAGAAAAAGATGAAAAGTGGTAAGTATGGTGGGAGCAAACAATGGCCTTTCATGAATCCCCCCAATGGAAACTCAAACCCTATGGGTGCCAGCTTACTAGGGAATCCTGTGATTCTCCCCAGGTGTGGTCAAGTGGAAAAGCATAAGGTCTAAGCACATGTTAGAAGCAAAAAGAATTAAATTGACACAAACACCCTTCCCTCCAAAGGGATGCTTGACCTCCTGGTCTTGGATCGTTGAATTTCTGAGTTGGAGCGACTCCTTGGGTCCCCACGGGAACCCGAAACAACTCTACCCACACACACAAGTTTCTTCTACAAGTGACCACAACTATGACCGTGGGTTTACCTCTTCACGGTTCAGACTTCGGGGATATCCCGAACCCCTTTCTCTGCTTCTCCCGGAATGCTCTCTTCTCCGAAGTCCCAAATTTCTGCCACACGTCTCCTCAGATTCACTGGTCCCACTATGGTTTGGAATTCATGACTTCGCGAAACTCTAGGACTTTCGCCACAACCTTTGATATTCCGGTTCTCGAACTCCCTAATCCGTTACCACATATTCCTCAACGATCAACATTCAAGATTGAATCACGATTTCGGACTTCACGACTCTGCTTTCGTAAAGTCCCAAACTTGTTGACTCCGAAGTATCGAAATACTCTGCAACTATCCTCCTCACAACTTTACCAGATCCGATGGTCTAGGATCGTTCATCTCTCTCTAAGAACAAATCTCATTCACTCTCTCTCAGTGAAGACTCCAAGGCTTCCTTCCTTGAAAATTTCTGTTGGTCTCCCTCCCGAGATTTACTCCTTTGATTTCCCTTGTTCTTCTGGACAGTTTCTTCGATACTTAATCGAATTCCTGTTCTGTTCACATCTTGCAACATAATTTCATCCACACTCAACTTCTCCTTGTGGCTGACTTCATACCCCTTGTGACTTTTCTCCAACCACTTTCATCTCCCGTGACTAAAATCACGTTATCCTTCCTGAGATTTTGAGTTTGAAAACTCTATCACTCACTCCTTGCGGACGTCGATGTACTCCTTGCACATGTCTAAGTTCCGCTCTCTCTTCTGAGATTTCGAGTCGAAACAGACTCAGTCGCACACTCCTTGCAGACACTATGCACACTTTGCACTTTCTCAATGAAAAGAAATGATTGAAACTTATCTACTCCTCACGATGACTCACACATTCAACAAAGCAAATGCAGTCATAGAATCAAAAACATAAGTAACATAGAATTGAAGAATATCTCTTTGGGACAATATCTCTTTGTTATATTCATCCAACTGAAACTTGTATACATACATACACTGTTCTTCACCACTCCTTAACCTATACAAGATAGATTCAACTACTGCTTGGTTCTCCTCTATCCACAACAACAATAAACATCAACAACCCTTACTGGGAAATATTACAAATCTTTATACAAAGGGACTCTCTTGAGTTCTTCCCTCCAACTACTCTACGCTATCTTAATGGAATTGAAAGCTATCAACTACTTAACACTTATTACAATAAATATCGAGTCAGACAGATGAGAGCGCAAGCTCCAAATCTGTACTACGATCCTATTCATAAAACAAAATAAATTTTCCCATCAATATTATGTGATGGATCAACCTCCGATCATTAAAGACATTCATAACTCAAAAGCTTTGTCAGATACTTCATTAATACATTGATCATTTGAAATTCAAAATACTTCAAAATGTGCGCTAGTGCGCCTAACTGTCTTCCACACTCGTGCTTTGTTGGCGATGCTCCTGCATCATACTCCCTTCGCTGAAAAATTCATGGACTCCTTGATCCAGGTGGATATCGGTGGCCACCCACCTTTTCCAACTGGCTCAAAACAACTTTCTGGCAATTTACTATTTTTAGCAAGTTTTAACTTTCGGGGCCATTTTGAGGGCCTAAATGAAGGTTTTTCGAGATCAAGTTTCTCAATGATAGCCAAAGGAATGATTGATCCCCTAAAATTAATCTCCTCGATGATACCTTTCCAACGAGCTATCATACGCCTAAAACGAAGATTGTATGCAAAAGTTACGACCTCGGGAAGTTGATGTACTAACTTACCCAAATGGGGCCCACATGACTTTTGGCGCTTCATCTCCTAGGTTGATATCCACCTGGATCACTCCTTTCCATGAGATCCTACATTGATCTTCCATGCTTCTATATCTTTTCTTCACTAACTCAACTGGCATATTCTACTGGTCGACCTTTCCACTTCACCAGGTATTCAAAATATGTCTTCTTTCCGGTCTTCTTACCAAGTCGATGATCTATGATCTCTTCCATCTGTAGATTCTATGCTACATGCATATGTTTCTCCCACTGGATCTTCCTTTGGTCTTCTGATCTTTCAGATCCATCTTCCCTGTAAGGATACAAATCCGCAATGTTGAATATGGGTGATATTCCCACATTTTCTAGCAGTTCTAACTCATAAGAATTCTCACCAAATCTCCTCAAGAATTTACATGGCCCTATCTTTTTCAATTTCAACTTATTATATGTTCCCCTCGGGAATATATCTTTCCTTATATGGGCAAGAACTTGATCCCCAACCTCAAATTGAAGCTTTCTCCTATGTGGATAAAGTCTATGCTTGTATTCACTGCTACTCTTCTTCAACTGCTCCTTGATTTGATTGTGAAGTTCCTGCATCTCTGCAATGAAATCTTTGGCTCCTGTTCTTATAAACTCACTCTGCTTCAGATCCATCAACTCTGAAAGTCCCCTCGGATTCATTCCATATACGATTTGAAATAGATTCATTCATTCCAAAACTAGACTCCTTGAAAAACAAATTTGCAACATGCATTTCATCATTGGTCTTCTGGCATGGGATAAAAAGTGCCATCTTTGAAAACTTGTCCACCACCAAAAATATGGAATCACTTCCTATTTGTGTCCTTGGAAATACTAACACAAAATCCATGCTTATTGCATCCCAAGGTCTCTCTGGAATAGGCAATGGTTGATACAACCCAGTGTTCTGTTTCTTCCCCTTGGCATACTAAAAAATATTACAATTGTTCACAAATTTCTTCACCTTCGCTCTCATACCTGGCCAATAATATGAACCATTTAATTGGGAAAAGGTTTTTTCCTAGCCGAAGTGTCTAGCTAGACCTCCACTATGCTTTTCCTTCAACAAATTCTCCCTCATCGAGCATCTTGGTATGCACAACTGGAATCCTTTGAACAACAACCCATCCTTAATCAGATATTCGACCCACTAGATTTTGTCTCTGAGCACAGGGTTCGCACACGCTTCATATGCTTCTCCAAAATCTAGATCATTGTGATACATTTCCTTAAGGTGATCAAACCTCAAGGTCTTGACTTGAAATTCCTGCATAATCAAAATTCTCCTGCTCAATGCATCAATAGCCTTGTTAGTATTTCCAGAAATATGTTTAATGACAAAAGTGAATTTTTTCATAAACTCTATCCATTTGGCATGTTTCTAGTTTAACTTTTCCTGTCTGGTTATGAATTGCAAAGTGCGATTATCACTATACATAACAAATTCCTTCAGTACAAGACAATGTCTCCATTACTTCAAGGCTTGAATTATGACATAGAACTCCTTGTCGTAGGTGGATTACTTCTTTTTAGATTCATTCAGCTTCTCGTTGAAATATGCAACAAGTCTATTGTCTTGGCTTAAGACCGCTCCAATTGCAACTCCACTCGAGTCACATCTCACTTGGAATGTCTTTCCGAAATCTGGAAGAACCATAATCGGTTGTTCAATTATCTTCTCCTTCAATATGTTGAAGCTCCTTTCATCCTCTTCTGTCCATTTGAAAGACTTGTGTATTTTCTTCACTGTATCCATCATCTGAGCACTAATCCCACTAAAAATTTTAATGAACTTTCGATAAAAACTTTCTAACCCATGGAAGCTTCTTACCTCAAAGATATTCTTTAGTGACGGTCATTCCTTGATCACTCTCACCTTTTCAGGATCCATCTTTAACTAGTTTGAATAAATCACAAAACCCAAATATATGAGCTTTGTCTTCAAGAAAGAGGACTTTTTTCAGATTAATTAACAACTTCTCTTGCTGCAGCCTCCTCATCACCAATGCTAAATGTCTCAAGTGCTCCTCCTTACTCTTTCTAAACACCAGTATATCATCTAGATACACAATTACAAACTTACCAATGAAAACCTTTAACACTTCATTCACCAGTCTCATAAAAGTACTTGGGGCATTCGTTAAGCCAAATGACATAACAATCCATTCATATAAACCCTTATTCATTTTGAACGTTGTTCTCCACTCATCACCTTCTCTTATCTCGATCTGGCGATATCCACTTTTCAAATCTATTTTTGAAAAATAGTTGGCTCCACTCAGGAAATCCATTAAGTCATCGATCCTTTGCAATGGAAATTTTTACTTGATGGTGATCTTGTTTATGGCTCTCGGGTCCGTACACATTCTTCATCCACCATCCTTATTTGGACTTAATACAGTTGGTACTACACATGGGCTCAAGATTTCTCTGACCAATCCCTTGTCTAACAGATCTTGAATCTGTCTCTTCAATTCCTCATTCTCTTGAGGCGTCAAATTGTACGCTTCTTTATTCAACAGAATTGCTCCTGGTATCAATTCAATGTGATGACTGATGCTCCTGATAGGTGGTAATGAGTTTGGCAACTCATCCACTACAATATCAACAAAATTCTCTAACAGTTCCTGAACTTCCTCAGGAAAATATTACAGTGAAGTACTGGTAAGGATAACCCTCGACTTCCTTACCACAACAAATTGCATCTCATGTTCCTTCTTTACTTCATTCAGGAGTTCCTTCCCACTCATGAGAAGTATGCTCGCACTGGCCTCCTCTTTCACCTTCTTTTCCTCAATTGGTAGCAACATGCGTGTCCTACCATTCTTCTCTAAGGTGTAGGTATTTCTCTTCCCATCATGAATAAAATTTCTTTCATACTGCCAGGGTCTTCACAAAAAAACATGACAGACATCCATAGGAATCACATCATATAGAATGTCATCCCTATATCCTCCTATTTTCAAATGAACTAGGCATTGTTGAGTGATTGTTACCTGATGACCTTTCTGCAACCATGAGACTTTGTACGTTGTCAGATGTGCAGTCGTCTCCAGCTCTAGATTCTCCACCATATCTTTGGATACTAAGTTGTCAGTGCTCTGACTGTCAATTATTACCTTGCAAACTCTGTCTTTCATTTTGCAAGTTGTCCTGAACAAATTGTTCCTTTGCACTGGATTTTCAGTTTCTGGCTCTTGCTTCAAAACAACCTTCTTCATCATCAAGGATCTTTCATCCTCTACACCTTATGTCTCAACATCCTTCTTATGAGCTTCCAAAATGTGAGCTTCACCTTCTTTCTTTCTCTCGGGACAATCCCAAGACATATGTCCTGTTTTCCTGCAGGCATAACACCTTACTTCTCCTCCTCTGCCTCTTCCTCTTCCTCTGGGAAAATAAATTCTACCACCACTCTATTTTCCTTGGGAAATTCCTCCTCTCTCAAAGTGACTATGTGGTTTCTCTGCCTCGTCCTTAGGCTTCTATGCCTTATATTGGGAAACTCCCTTGCCTCTGTTCTGTTGATTCTGCTTCCTAGCCAACTTCTCTTTTGCCTTCAGTGAAATTTGGTATGCATCTTCTACTCTCCTAACTGTCACCATGTTGATTTCATCCTGGATATCATACCTTAAGACATTAATGTATCTGGCAACTTTCTCTTCATCTCTCTCTCTCTCTATCTAGCCCTAATATTCAATTTTTAGAATTCTTTTGTGTACTCCTTTACAGTCAATCCTCTTTGTCTCAGGTTCTGCATCCTCCTGGACAGATTTATCTGGTAAGCCTTGGGCATGAATTTCATCTTAAGTTTGGCTACCATTTGATCCCAACTCTTGATCTTTTGTTTTCCTTTGCTCCTCCTGTCGGTCTGTAGTTCATCCTGTTATCACCATAACAATTATACATGAAATACGAGTTTAAGATCTAGCAGGGGACTAAAGCGATGTAGAGACATAGCGCGATTCGGAAGACCAGGTCACATATGGTGGCATGTGGAAAAATATAGCAGAGGTGCAAAAGAAAAGACCCGATAGACCGTAGATTTTTAAGCGGCCCAAATCAACAACCGAGACCCATATTGGGTGGAGAAATAACACAAAGTTTAATTATGTGAAGGGGGATTGGGGAAAAATACCGTGGTTTCATTCGTAGACGCATGGGGCCCTCAGAGGCACATCGAGGTGAAAAGTGGTCTACCTAAAACCGTTTTCCCCAAATCCCCGTTGTCGGAAGTTTCTAAATCCTGGGAGACTGTAGATCTTGGATCGGTCCAGATCAATTACCAAGACACATATCGAAAATTGAAGTAGCGCAGAGGATAAATTTTTGAGGACAGGCCGGGAAATACCACGGTTTTCAAAACATGGACATGCGACGCCCCCTAAAGTATATCAGGGGGGAAAGCAGGTGAGCGTGAAACCTCCCAACCACACCCCAATGTCACATGTTTCGATGCCATTTGAATACGTCAAATCAACAATTCATGTGGGGGAAGATGACGGTTGGTCAAATCACCTCATGCCACTCGTTCAGGTACTTTAAATCTGTGCGATGCCAGGTGAACACTGTCAGATAACTAACTCAAAGGCTCATCATTCGAAATAGATCGGCCAAACGTGATAAACCAACATACCTGCAAGTGATCTTGTCAACAATTCATGATTAGAAATGAATGACTATCGATCTTCAAAATATGGATGGCGTTATTCTGCTCCGGGCAATCAATGTTTCATTCGTAAGTGGAGTAATCTCAAACTGGATCAACTTCCTAATTTCTGTAAAGTTAAGGAAGATAAAAATTGTGTTTTCTAAAAAACTAGGAGACATGGACAAAGCCAATCAAACAATATCCAGTGAACCAGGATTTTCAACTAACATGGCAAATTCATCAATGAGTAAGAAAGAGAAGTCGATTGCGTAGATATTAACAACCAAATTCCATATTGACCCTATGATAGAACCAGAATTAGAGGTTAGACTAAATCCTATCATGAGAGATTTAATCTTCAAGGGACACGTGGATAGGTGCTACAAACGAGCAGTAAAGAGGAAGCGGAGCAGGCGACATAAGACAAGAATCAGAGTTGAGGCGGTCGAAAGCATTGGGGAAAATCAACCAATCTGGTTAAACACTCTAAAAGAAGAAATCACCAAGCTGGAATAAGTTATCTGGTTGAATTGAGTACGTTTTAGAAAATTTTGGACATATGGCGTTCAATGAAAAAGCCTCAGATATGTCAGACCTGTTTATAACGCTTCCGATAAAGTAGGATAATAACTGTTATGCGTTACTCTTTTGTGTAACTGATCTCTAAATTGTGGGGAAGTTGAGTCGTTTTGAATCCCACATGTAAATTTTCTATATATATAATCCCAAGGATAAAGAAAGTATGAGGGAAGAGGGGCCTGCCCTTGTAGCAGGAAGACTTTGTTAAATCATGGAGCTAAACTGAATATACAATGCAAAAGAAAATTTTGAATTGTTTATGAAAATATTCTAATTGGTTGTGATATGATTAATGTTTTCCTTCATTGTATGTATTTCCTATGATCTTTATTCCATTTACATTTTCCTCTATTTGAATTGGATGGTTAAAGGCCCATAATTCATCATTTGATGCTCTTGGCTTAAGGAATTTAAACTATGTATGTTTCTTCTTAGCTAATTCATAATTCATTACTGTAATTCTCTGATGCAGTTATTTGTTTCTCTTTCATCTTACCACTCTAATTAAATTCAAGTTATAACTCAAACTCATTACCTCACTTAGCCTTTTCCTCTTGATAGTTCCAAATATTTGTCACTTTTTTATTCATTTCTAACTCCATAGCCCAAATGTCGCCCCCATTTCTTCAACAACTTTACAATACCCCCAAACCAAACCTAGCCACTGATTATCAAAGAAATACCCAGTGACACAAGAGAGCCCTCTCTGAGTTGAGAAAGCTAGTGCCTCAACTCTAAAGTTGGTTGAAATAGTTACCTCTGTCATTTTTCTATTTAGCTGGACATAATTTACAAAGTGAAAAGACATCCCACCATAGTGTTGCATGTCCCTTCATCCTAGTGACAACATGTCTTACCTTTTTCTCCTCTTCAACATCCTCATAGTCGAAATACTTGTCCATTGCTCGTATCCAATCAAGCAATTCTTTTGTGTCTAAATTTCCTTCATACATAAGGATGTCAGTCTTCGCTCTGGCACCCAATTTGACAATCGCTCTCAAAAAACGTTCTTCCGCATCATCCTCAGCTACAACTTCTTCAACTTATACTTATTCATTTTCTAACTCGCTAATATCTCCAACATCAGGCGCTCTCCTTTGTTTTGTCTCCATGGCATCCAACATCGCACATAATTCTCTCATTTCCATTTCCATAGATCTGTTAGCTACAAGAGGATCAACACATCTTCTAGCCAGCATTGTGTTGACACTTATGATACCTTCTTCCCTCATAAATCAATTCTGAACTACCGCTCTGATACCACTCTGACGTAAACCCCCTTCCCTCCAAAGGGATGCTTGACCTCTCAGTCTT
Source organism: Picea mariana (assembly GCA_032191745.1). Taxonomy (NCBI): domain Eukaryota; kingdom Viridiplantae; phylum Streptophyta; class Pinopsida; order Pinales; family Pinaceae; genus Picea; species Picea mariana. The sequence goes on along the minus strand of JASDQU010107894.1, from coordinate 31,683 downwards.
GGATCATTGAATTTCTCATTTGGAGCGACTTCTTGGGTCCCCATGGGAACTCGAAACAAATCTACCCACACACACAGGTTTCTTCCACAAGTGACCACAACTATGACCGTGGGTTTACCTCTTCGCGGTTCAGACTTCGAGGATATCCTGAACCCCTTTCTTTGCTTCTCCTGGAATGCTATCTTCTCTGAGGTACCAAAATTCCACCACGTGTCTCCTCAGATTCTCCGGTCCCACTATTGTTCGGACTTCACGACTTCAAAAAACTCTAGGAATTTTGCCCACAACCTCCGATCTTTCAGTTCCTGAACTCCTTAATCTGTTGCCACATACTCCTCAGCGATCAACGTCCAATATTGAATCATGATTTCAGACTTCACGACTCTACTTTCGTCAAGTCCCAAACTTGTCGACTCCGAAGTATCGAAATACTCCGCAACTATCCTCCTCGTAAATTTACCAGATTCGATAGTCTGGGATCGTTCGTCTCTCTCTGAGAAATAATCTCATTCACTGTCTCTCAGTGAAGACTCCAAGGATTCCTCCCTTGAATATTTCTTCCACTCTCCCTACTGAGATTTACTCCTTTGATTTCCCTTGTTCTTCTGGACAGTTTCTTCGACACTTAATCGAATTCTCGGTTTATGCACACCTTGCAACAAACTTTCATCCACACTCAACTTCTCCTTGTGGCTGACTTCGTACCCTTTGCAACTGTTCTCCAACCACTTTCGTCTCCCGTGACTGAAATCACGTTATCCTTCCTGAGCTTTCAAGTCTGAAAACTCTGTCACTCACTCCTTGCAGACGTCGATGCACTCCTTGCACACTTATATGTTTCACTCTCTCTTCTGAGCTTTCGAGTCGAAACCGACTTAGTTGTGCACTCCTTGAGGACACTATGCACACTTTTCACTTTCTCAATGAAAATAAATGATTTAAACTTATCTAATCCTCACGACGACTCATACATTCAACAAAGCAAATGCAGTCATAGACTCAAAAACAAAAATAACAGAGAATTGAAGAATAACAGAAACTCTACCATTCATTCAGATAGACATATAATCAACACACATTTGGGACAATATATCTTTGTTATATTCATCCAACTGAAACTTGTATACATACATACATTGTTCTTGACCACTCCTTAACCTATACAAGATAGATTCAAATACTGCTTGGTTCTCCTCTATCTACAACAACAATAAACATCAACAACCCTTACTGGGCAATATTACAAAGGTTATACAAAGGGACTCTCTTGAGTTATTCCCTCCAACTACTCTACTCTATCTTAATGTAGTTGAATGCTATCAACTAATTAACACTTAATACAATAAATATAGAGTCAGACAGATGAGAGCGCAAGATCCAAATCTGTACTGCGATCCGATTCATAAAACAAAATACATTTTCCCATCAATCTTACATGATGGCTCAGCCTCCGATCATTAAAGACATTCACAACTCAAAATCTTTTTCAAATATTTCATTAATGCATTGATCGTTTGAAATTCAAAATACTTCAAAATGTGCGCTAGTGCGCCGAGTGGTCGTCCACTCTCGTGCTTTGTTGGTGATGCTCCTGCATCATAAATGCACATATTCAAAGGTTTTGAGGATTAGAGTGACATATACCATGATACCCAGACTCATTACCTCATGGAGAAAGATCCATTTCTACTGCAGGACCACGTCGATGTGATGGATGTTGCTACTGCTGACAAAGTGGAGGCACTGAAGAATGAAATGATGGTCCCTCCAGAGCCATGCTCAAGTTGATCTTTCTCTCGGTACTCCATGTCTATGACTTGTGGGCCTCGAGACATAATCTCCTTATTTATCCCTAGGCTATAGGATAACATCTGGATCCAACTCGGGGACATGTGCTTACCTAGAGAGCATGAGAATCTCAACATCTCTGGCATAACCTGTGACCTACTTAATCTCAACATAAAATTGTTAGCAATCATTTGGGGTGGTGATATCACCCTCGGATAATATATATATAGTACAAAATTGAAAACAAGCATATGTACAAGTGGAAATACAAACTAATGTAGCATGAAATGCAAATGGTATATACAATGAATGAAAATGCCTACTTACCTGCACTTACCTATGAAGCCAAGTCTTTGCCCCCCGATGGGGTTTGAGGAGGTTCTCGCTAATTGGTAATGGACTCCTTCTTCCTTCCAATGTAGACAAATAGTAGGCATCATTGATTGAGTTTCTTCCAATTCTGAAGGGTCCAAGCCAAAATTGTGCATTTCCTCTGACATTAGTAGGCTCTCCCTTCATCGTGTCCCACATCCATACTATGTCTCCCTCTTTGTATTCTCTAGTTTTGAACTTGATTTTTTCTTGGACAACCCTGGTGTACTTTGCAGAGGGAGGAGGGTGGGACTCTATTGTGAAAACTTCTTGTTGGGATGGTTGAATCAATGCACTATCTTCTACTTTCTTTAATAACCTAACAACCCTAACTTCCTTGTCTTTATAATTGTCTAGGATTTGTTGATAATCGTCTCTTTTCAACCATTGTATTTGATCAAAGTCTTCCTCCGTAGCGAAAGGCATATCATCAGGAGAAAACTCAAGAAGAGATTCTATGATTGGCTCATGTGCTTTGTCATCTTTGACGTGGTCACTAATTACTTGCACATGGATTTTGGTCATTGGCACATTCAGGAGATGACTTATTGTTCCATCGTTAATAGGTACATTAATATAGGTTAGGTCCATCTCTAGAGTGCCTCCCAACATTGTAGCAAATTTCCTGGACAATAACATCCCCCACACATCTGGGACATCTACTACTACAATGTCAATATGGATCACTCTCTCAGGGTATCTTCCAAGACATACTTCCACACTTTCAATTACCCCATGTGTGGATATGGCTCTAGACTCAAAACCACACACATTCCTATAAGGTCGTGTGAATTTTAGGCCCAATTGTTGCATGACCTTGAGAGACATCATGTTGGCACCTGGCTCTGAATCCAACATACAGTTGTTGAGGAACTTGTTATTCATCATCAAGGTCATGAAGAAAGGTGGGTGTTCATCATACTAGACCCTAAAGTGATCAGCTTGTAACATAATAGGAGGGTCCATTGGTCCATTTGATCCTTTGAAGAAATTATTAAATCTTTATTTGACAGATGGTACCTTGATGACTTCTCTTAAGGGGATGGTCACATGCATCTTGGATAATTCCCCTTCAAAGTCAAAGTTTCAGTGCACTCTTTTAGTCTTAGGAGGGTTCTTAGGAAGGAGAGTGTTTGTGGGTGGAGGCCTCATTTGGGCTACTACAGGCTGGTAGAGATATTTTGGTTTAGCTTCTTTTGTATAGTATACACTTGGAGTTCTTGTTTCTTCAATTTCTCTCTTGATTCTTGGTCCAAGTTATTTATCACCTCCATCCTATCCTTCCTGGTTGCTTCTTTTATGCCTTGATCTTGATGTTCCTCAGGGGAAATATTAAGGTAGATCTAGGGGCCCTCTATGGTATGGTTCATTATGTTTACTTGGTCATGGCCTCCATTGTTGTAAGGATATTCATTCTCCCAATTTGACTCACTGCATTGCAAACACCAAGGGATTTCATCCACCACATTTGCAGGGGCTAAAGTATTTGGAACCTCTTGATCATTCTTTGGTCTGAAAACTTGGCTCCCTTTCTGGAATTGACCCTTATATGGAACCCTAGGGGCTTGATGTTGATCCCTTTCTAGGTTGACAATCCTATTCATCATTAGCTCTTAGGTTTTTACCATGAAATCTACATTCATCTGCAACTTTGTCAAGATATCACTAATGCCCGAGGCAGGCTCAACATTGTGGACTATCTTGGGTTTAGTGTCCATTCTGACTCTTGGGGCTGAGAAAGATTCAACTTTGGGTGATATAAGGTTGTCTTCGATCCTTGTGGCTATTTCTTGAGCTTCTTGGATCGTTTGGGGGTTCTTATCTCTGAGGAGATACCGTAGTTGACCAGTAAAGGCTTTGGTATAAATGAAAATAAGGAAACTATGAGTTGGATGATGATTCACAGGGATCTTCTACAACAGGGTTTCAAACCTACTGTGGAATTATCTAATGGTCTCATTCTCTTGTTTCATGAGGTTATTCAGCCTTATCAGTATCATGTTGGGGTCTTCCTTGATACTCCATCGTTTAAGAAAAACTTCTTGTAATTTATCCATGGTTTTAATACTGCCATCAAGAAGAATATTGTACCAATGCCTTTAGCCATCACAAAGGGTAGCAGAGAACAATTTCATAGCCAAGTATTTAGCATCATCACTAATGGGATGAACCTGAAAAAATGCCCCAAAATTGCTCATGTCATCCTCGGCACTGATTGCATCATTACCAGTGAATTTAGGCAACCATTTCTCATACTTGGGGGGCATTTGCCTAGGGTAGCCTGGTATAGCTATCATGTCTAGTGGTTTGAAAAGATTGGATGACCATTATCTTTGGTTATTGGATTGGGTTGGAATATAGGTTTGAGTTCCTATGCTAGAAAGTGTTTAAGGGAAGATTGCCTCTGAAAAGTGATTTTACTAAAGGAGAGTTTCGAGGAGGTTTTCTTCTAAAGGATTTGGGAGGGTTGTTGTACCTCCTTGTGCATTGTGGACTCGCCAGATAATTTTCTTGAAATTATCAAAGAGATAAGGGAATCACCCTTAGTGGAGTGACCATGTAAGCTTGTACGATAATTATTCTTGAGGAAAGGCTTACCGAAAAAAGTGTCGTTTGAGGAAGATTGACTCAGTGTTCCCCGACAATGACGCCAAATTGTTATCGCACAGTTTTTACTTTGATAGAAGAGGAGGTAAATGGAGAGAAAATTGGCGTAACAAGAGATTATCCTATCATTGTCACCTCAATAGGATGTCTCTTTCTATTTAGGGTGGTAGGCCCAGGGGAGATGCCCTCGGTGACCTGGGGGTTTGAGAAGGAAAAGTCAAAATGGATAGGTAAATATCCCCTCTCACAAGTCACCACCGATCAGAAAGTCTGTTTTTATAACCAATGAAGAGATAATATGTCAAATTGTACTTGCCCGAAACAAAGCAACAAGAAAACTATATGTTTGCAAGTAGACTTGTTGGTTAACACTTCATAAAACCATGGACTTTCTTGAAAAAAGAAATTTGTTGAATATGATGAAGTAAACAAATTTTGTATAACATCAATATTTATAGAGCAATACTTCACATAAAATGTCTTGAAAATAGCTTCGAAATGACTGAAAATCATTAACCATTGAAATTATAACACTAGAATTTGATAGAAGCACATGATATAAGGTATAATTCAGCTTTTTAATTGCTTTTGTGAGATTTTAATGCTACATCTAATGGTTGTATATTACTTTAGTAACATCAACAATGTTGTTAGTAGGTTAGGTTTTTCTAGGGTTAGAAAGTGTTAGTAGGTTGCTCAAAGAGTAGGTTTTGAAGGTTGTGTTGATCAATTACCCAAGAGAGGAATTAGACTAGTGATTTTAGGGTAAATGGAGTCAATAATGCAACAAAAAATGTTGAATAAAAATGATAATGGAGAGTCACAAACAAGAGAGAATGATAGCTTGGAGTGTTGGTAACCCAAGGCTCCAATTATCAAAGCCTAGGGGAAACTAGCTATTAAGGTGTAGGTAACCCTAGGCCTTAGTATATTTCCTCCCTCTTTAACTCAATGATGAAGCAAAATCGGCTAAGATGAAGCAATGGATACTAAGGTGTTGCAATAAAAAGGCCTTAGCTCATGCTTCAAGAAAAATGCCCTTTTGACAATATCTAGTAGGTGAAAGCTTTTGAAGCTAGGACAATAACATGTGCTAGTCTTCCTAGGGTTTAATCAAGAAATTTCATAATATTGAATGTAAATTCAAGATAAATAAAATCACCATTCAATTAAGAAGAACTGCAGAAAATTCACTTACATACATCAAGAATAATCAAGAAAATCCCTAGTTGAACACATCCACCAAGAAACTTGCCAAAATACACCAAATTTAGCCTCCTTCAACAAGTGCGCCTAAAATTTCAGCCAATAAACCCTAGATAGGGGACAAATTTTATTCCTCACAAGTGTGAGTGAAATATGATGAAAAATAAGAGGGATTTTCCCCCTACTTATACAATACTAATGACCAGAGTTAGGTCAAAATGCCAACATGGCCAGTTACAAATAATATCTAGTTTTTACATTAAATTTCATAACTAAACCCTAAAACATGTTGCTAACATGACGCCATGCCCTTTTAGGGTGATGTTAGGCTCTTTTTGGGAAACATTGGCCTCCTGGAGAAAAACATTAGGCCTCTTTGGGCCTCAGGAACCTGCCACACGTGCCACTTGGCACACAACTACCTCCAAAACATCCCAAAACGTTGGATGACGTCATGGGTGTTGAGACCTAATATTGGATCATTACCCCTTAATTGGGGCATACTATATTAGTAATGTTATTTTATTTATGTCCGCTTTAGGCCATTAGTTGTAGTTATACCTCCTAGTCTCCTATATATACCAAGGAGACGTTTTCATTTTGAATCATCTTGTACTTGAACATTTAAGTGGGGTAAAAGGAGGTTGCCCCCTCGAAGAGACTTATTATTTGAAATTATCTCTTTTTCAAGGTTTGGAGTACTTTTTCTGAGGTTTTTCTATGCTATATTGATATTTGGTTCTTAACATATGGTATCAGAGCT
>JASDQU010107894.1:0-14536 GCA_032191745.1 Picea mariana | reverse complement strand
ATCATACTCCCTTGGCTGAAACATTCATGGACTCCTATCCATGATCTCCTGCACTGATCTTCCATGCTTCTAGATCTTTGCTTCACTAACCCAACTGGCATATTCTACTGGTCGACCTTTCCACTTCACCAAGTATTCAAAATACGTCTTCCTTCTGGTCTTCTTACCAAATTGATGATCTATGATTTCTTCCATCTGTAGCTTCTATTCTATAGGCATATGTTTCTCCCACTAGATCTTCCTTAGGTCTTCCGATCTTTCAGCTTCATCTTCTCTGTAAGGATTCAAATCCACAATGTTGAATATGGGTGATATTCCCACATTTTCTGGCAGTTCTAACTCATAAGAATTCTCGCCAAATCTCCTCAAGAATTTACATGGCCCTATCTTTTTCAATTTCAACTTATTCTATGTCCCCCTTGAGAATATCTCTTTCCTTAGATGGGCTAGAACTTGATCCCCAACCTCAAATTGAAGCTTTCTCCTATGTGGATCAGATCTGCACTTGTATTCATTGCTACTCTTCTTCAACTGCTCCTTGATTTGATTGTGAAGTTCCTGCATCTCTGCAACCAAATATTCGGCTCCCGTGATTCTAAACTCACTCTGCTTAAGATCCCTCAACTCTGAAAGTCCCCTCAGATTCATTCCATATGCGATTTGAAATGGATTCATTCATTCCAAAACTATACTCCTTGAAAAACAAATTTGCAACATGCGTTTCATCATTGGTCTTCTCGCATGGGATAAAAAGTGCCATCTTTGAAAACCTGTCCACCACCACAAATATGAAATCACTTTCTCTTTGTTTCCTTGGCAATCCTAACAAAAAATCGATGCTTATTGCATCCCAATGTCTCTCTGGAATAGGCAATGGTTGATACAACCCAGTGTTCTGTTTCTTCCCCTTGGCATACTGAAAAATATTACAATTGTTCACAAATTTCTTCACCTCCGCTCCCATACCTGGCCAATAATATGAACCATTTAATTGGGCAAAGGTTTTGTCCTGGCCGAAGTGTTCGGATAGACCTCCACTATGCTTTTCCTTCAACAAATTCTCCCTCATCGAGCATCTTGGTATGCACAACTGACATCCTTTGAACAACAACCCATCTTGAATCAGATATTCGGCCCACTGGATTTTGTCTCTGAGCACAGGGTTCACACACGCTTCATATGCTTCTCCAAAATATGGATCATTGTGATACATTTCCTTAAGGTGATCAAACCCCAAGGTCTTGACTTGAAATTACTGCATAATCAAAATTCTCCTGCTCAATGCATCAATAGCCTTGTTAGTATTTCCAAAAATATGTTTAATGACAAAAGCGAAATTTTGCATAAAATCTATCCATTTAGCATGTTTCTGGTTTAACTTTGCCTGTCTGGTTATGAATTGTAAAGCGTGATTATCGCTATACATAACAAACACCTTCGGTATGAGATAGTGCCTCCATTTATTCAAGGATTGAATTATGACATAGAACTCCTTGTCATAGGTGGAGTACTTCTTTTTAGATTCATTTAGCTTCTCGTTGAAATATGCAACAAGTCTTTTGTCTTGGCTTAAGACTGCTCCAATTGCAACTTCACTCGCATCACATCTCACTTGGAATGTCTTTCCGAAATCTGGAAGAACTAGAATCGGTTGTTCAATTATCTTCTCCTTCAATATGTTGAAGCTCCTTTCAGCCTCTTCTGTCCATTTGAAAGAATTGTGTCTTTTCTTCATTGTATCCATCATCTGAGCACTAATCCCACTAAAATTTCTGATGAACTTTCGATAAAAACTTGCTAACCCATGGAAGCTTCTTACCTCAAAGATATTATTTAGTGACAACCATTCCTTGATCGCTCTCACCTTTTCGGGATCCATCTTCAACTAGTTTGAAGAAATCACAAAACCCAAATATATGAGCTCTGTCTTCAAGAAAGAGGAATTTTTCAGATTAATTAACAACTTCTCTTGTTGTAGCCTCCTCCTCATCAATGCCAAATGTCTCAAGTGATCCTCCTTACTCTTTCTAAACACCAGTATATCATTTAGATACACAATTACAAACTTACCAATGAAATCCTTTAACACTTCATTCACCAGTCTCATAAAAGTACTTGGGTCATTCGTTAAGCCAAATGACATAACAATGCATTCATATAAACCCTCATTCATTTTGAACGTTGTTCTCCACTCATCACCTTCTCTTATCCTGATCTGGTGATATCCACTTTTCAAATCTATTTTTGAAAAATAGTTGGCTCCACTCAGGCAATCCATCAAGTCATCGATCCTTTGCAATGGAAATTTGTACCTGATGGTGATCTTGTTTATGGCTCTCAGGTCCATACACATTCTTCATCCACCATCCTTATTTTGACTTAATACAGTTGGTACTGCACATGGCCTCAAGATTTCTCTGACCAATCCCTTGTCTAACATATCTTGAACCTGTCTCTTCAATTCTTCATTCTCTTGAGGCATCAACCTGTACGATGCTTTATTCGACAGACTTGCTCCTGGTATCAAGTCAATGTGATGATTGATGCTCTTGATAGGTGGTAATGAGTTTGGCAACTCATCCACTACAATATCAACAAAATTCTCTAACAGCTCCTGAACTTCCTCAAGAAAATATTCCAGTGAAGTACTGGTAAGGATAACCCTTGACTTCCTTACCACAACAAATTACATCTCATGTTCCTTCTTTACTTCATTTAGGAGTTCCTTCCCACTCATGAGAAGTATGATCGCATTGGCCTCCTGTTTCGCCTTCTTTTCCTCAATTGGTAGCAACATGCATGTCCTACCATTCTTCTCTAAGGTGTAGGTATTTCTCCTCCCATCATGAATAACATTTCTTTCATACTGCCAGGGTCTTCACAAAAAAACATGACAGACATCCATAGGAATCACATCACATAGAATCTCATCTCTATATCCTCCTATTTTCAAATTAACCAGGCATTGTTGAGTGACTTTTACCTGATGACCTTTCTACAACCATGAGACTTAGTACGTTTTCGGATGTGCAGTCTTCTCTAGCTCTAGCTTCTCCACCATAGCTGTGGATACTAAGTTTTCAGTGCTCCCACTGTCAATTATCACCTTGTAAACTCTGTCTTTCGTTTTGCAAGTTGTCCTGAACAAATTGTTCCTCTGCACTGGCTTTTCAGTTTCTAGCTCTTGCTTCAGAAGAACCTTCTTCATCATCAAGGATCTTCCATCCTCTACACCTTCTGTCTCAACATATTGCTTATGCGCTTCCAAAATGTGAGCTTCACCTCCTTTCTTTCTCTCGGGACAATCCCAAGACTTATGTCCTATTTTCCCGCAGGCATAACACCTTACTTCTCTTCCTCCGCCTCTGGGAAAATAACTTCTACCACCACTCTATTTTCCTCGGGAACTTCTTCCTCTCTCAGAGTGACTATGTGGTTTATCTGCCTCATCCTTAGGCTTCTGTTCCTTATCTTGGGAAACTCCCTCACCTCTATTCAAGCTTCGGCCTCTGTTATGTTGATTCTGCTTCCTAGCCAACTTCTCTTTTGCCTTTAGTGCCATTTGGTATGCATCTTCTACTCTCTTGACTGTTTCCATGCTGATTTTGTTCTGGATATCATACCTTAGGCCATTAATGTATCTGGAAACTTTCTCTTCATCTCTCTCTCTCTCTGTCCAGCCCTAATATTCAATTTGTAGAATTATTTTGTGTACTCCTTTACAATCAATCCTCTCTGTCTTAGGTTCTGCATCCTCTTGAACAGATTTATCTGGTAAGCCTTAGGCATGAATTTTGCCTTAAGTTTGGGTACCATTTGATCCCAACTCTTGATCTTTTGTTTTCCTTTGCTCCTCCTATCGGCCTGTAGTTCATCTTGTTATCACCATAATAATTATACATGAAATACGAGTTTCATATCTAGCAGGGGACTAAAGCGATGTAGAGACATGGTGTGATTCAGAAGACCAGGTCACATATGGTAGCATGTGGAAAAATATAGCATAGGCGCAAAAGAAAGGACCCGGTAGACCGTATATTTTTAAGCGGCCCAGATCAACAACCGAGACCCATATCGGGCGGATAAATAACATGAAGTTTAATTATGTGAAGTTGGGTTGGGGAAAACTACCGTGGTTTCATTCATAGATGTGTGGCGCCCTCAGAGGCACATCGGGGCGAAAAGCGGTCTGCCTAAAACCATTTTCCTCAAATCCTCATTGTCGAAAGTTTCTAAATCCCAGAAGACCGTAGATCTTGAATTGGTCTAGATCAATTACCAAGACACATATCGAAGATTGAAGTAGCGCAGAGGATAAATTTTTGAGGACAGACCGGGAAATACCACGGTTTTCAAAATATGGACATGCGACACCCCCTAAAGTATATCAGGGGGAAAAGCAGGTGAGTACGAAACCTCCCAACCATGCCCCGATTTCTAATGCCATTTGAATACGTCAAATCAACAATTCATGTGGGGGAAGGTGACGGCTGGTCAAGTCACCTCATGCCACTCGTTCAGGTACTTTACGTCCATGCGATGCTAGGTGAACACCGTCAGATAACTAACTCAAAGGCTCATCATTCGAAATATATCAACCAAATGTGATAAACCAATGTACCTGCAAGTAATCTTGTTAGCAATTCATGATTAGAACTCAATGACTATCGATCTTCAAAATATGGATGGCGTTATTCTGCTTCGGGCAATCAATGTTTCATTCGTAAGTGGAGTAATCTCAAACTGGATCAACTTCCTAATTTTTTTAAAGTTAAGGAAGATAAAAATTGTGTTTTCTAAAAAACTGGGAGACATGGACAAAGCCAATCAAACAATATCCAGTGAACCAAGATTTTCAACTAACATGGCAAATTCATCAATGAGTAAGAAAGAGAAGTCGATTTCATAGATATTAACAACCAAATTCCATACTGACCCTATGACAGAACTATAATCAGAGGTCAGACTAAATCCTATCATGAGGGATTTAATCATCAAGGGACACATGGATAGGTGCTACAAACGAGCAGTAAATAGGAAGCAGAGTAGGTGACAGAAGACAAGAATCAGAGCTGAGGCAGTTGAAAGAGTTGGGGAAAATCAACCATTCTGGTTAAACACTCTAAAAGAAGAAATCGCCAAGCTAGAATAAGTTCTCCAGTTGAATTGAGTACGTTTCAGAAAATTTTGGACATATGGCGTTCAATGAAAAAGCCTCAGATATGTCATAGCTGTTTCTAATGCTCCCTATAAAGTAGGAGAATAACTGTTATGCGTTACTCTTTTGTGTAACCGATCTCTAAATTGTGGGGAAGTTCAGTCGTTTTGAATCCCACATGTAAATTTTCTATATATATCATCCCAAGGATAAAGAAAGCATGAGGTAAGAGGGGCGTGCCCTCGTAGTAGGAAGACTTTGTTAAATCATGGAGCTAAACTGAATATACAATGCAGAAGCAAATTTTGAGCTGTTTATGAAAATATTCTAATTGGTTGTGATATGATTTATGTTTTCCTTCATTGTATGTATTTCCTGTGATCTTTATTCCATTTACATTTTCCTCTGTTTGAATTAGATAGTTAAAGGCCCAGAATTCATCATTTGATGCTCTTGGCTTAAGCAATTTAAGATATGTATGTTTCTTCTTAGCTAATTCAGAATTCATTATTGTATTTCTCTGATGTAGTTATATGTTTCTCTTTCATCTTACCACTCTAATTAAATTCAAGTTATAACTCAGAATCATTACCTCACTTAGCCTTTTCCTCTTGATAGTTCCAAAGATTTGTCACTTTTTTTATTCATTTTTGACTCCATAGCCCAAATTTCGCCCTCATTTCTTCAACAACTTTACAATACCCCCAAACCAAACCTAGCCACTGATTATCAAAGAAATACCCAGTGACACGAGAGAGCCCTCTTTGAGTTGAGCAGGCTAGTGCCTCAACTCTAAAGTTGGTTTAAATAGTTACCTCTGTCGTTTGTCTATTTAGCCGGACATAATTTATAGAGTGACAACACATCCCACCACAGTGTTGCATGTCCCTTCAGCCTAGTGACAACATTTTTTACCTTTTTCTCCTCTTCGACATCCTCATAGTCAAAATACTTGTCCATTTCTCGTATCCAGTCAAGCAATTATTCTGTGTCTAAATTTCCTTCATACATAAGGATGTCAATATTTGCTCTGGCACCCAATTTGACAACCGCTCTCAACAAGCACTCTTCCACATCATCCTCAGCTACAACTTCTCCGACTTCTACTTATTCATTTTATAAATTGTTGATATCTCGAACATCAGGCGCTCTCCTTTGTGTTGTCTCCATGGCATCCAACCTCGCACTTAATTCTCTCATTTCCCTTTCCATGGCTCTGTTAGCTATAGGAGGATCAACATGTCTTCTAGGCAACATTGTGTTGATGCTTATGATACCTTCTTCCTTCAGAAATCAATTCTGAACTACCGCTCTGATACCACTCTGACATAAACCCCCTTCCCTCCAAAGGGATGCTTGACCTCTCAGTCTTGGATCGTTGAATTTATTAGTTGGAGAGACTCCTTGGGTCCCCACGGGCACTCGAAACAACTCTACCCACACACACAGGTTTCTTCCACAAGCGACCATGGCTATGGCCGTGGGTTTTCCTCTTCGTGGTTTGGACTTTGAGGATATCTTGAACCCCTTTCTCCGCTTCTCCTGGAATGCTATCTTCTCCGAGGTACCAAACTTCCACCACACGTCTCCTTAGATTCTCCGGTCCCACTATTGTTCAGACTTCGTGACTTTGCAAAAATATAGGACTTCTGCCCACAACCTTCGATCTTTCAGTTCCCGAACTACTTAATTCGTTGCCACATAATCCTCAGCAATCAACGTTCAATATTGAATCACGATTTCAGACTTCGCGACTCTTCTTTCATCAAGTCCCAAACTTGTCAACTCCGAAGTATCGAAATACTCTGCAACTATCCTCCTCGTAAATTTACCATATTCGATGGTTTGGGATCATTCGTCTCTCTCTGAGAATGAATCTCATTCACTGTCTCTCAGTGAATACTCCAAGGATTCCTCCCTTGAATATTTATGTCACTCTCCCTGTTGAGATTTACTCCTTTGATTTCCCTTGTTCTTCTAGACAGTTTCTTCGAAACTTCATCGAATTCCTAGTTTGTGCACACCTTGCAACATACTTTCATCCACACTCAACTTCTCCTTGTGGCTGACTTCGTACCTCTTGCGATTGTTCTCCAACCACTTTCGTCTCCCCTGATTGAAATCTTGTTATCCTTCCTGAGCTTTCGAGTCTGAAAAATATGTCACTCACTCCTTGCAGACGTCGGTGCACTCCTTGCACACTTATATGTTTCACTCTCTCTTCTGAGATTTCGAGTCGAAACAGACTTAGTTGTGCACTCCTTGTGGACACTATGCACACTTTTCACTTGCTCAATGAAAATAAATGATTGAAACTTATCTACTCCTCACGACGATTCGTACATTCAACAAAGAAAATGCAGTCATAGACTCAAAAACATAAATAACAGAGAATTGAAGAATAACAGAAACTCTACCATTCATTTAGATAGGCAGATAATCAACACACATTTGGGACAATATATATTTGTTATATTCATCCAACTGAAACTTGTATACATACATACATTGTTCTTCACCACTCCTTAACCTATACAATATAGATTCAAATACTATCTGTAGCAATAATAAACATCAACAAACCTTACTGGGCAATATTAAAAAGGTTTATACAAAGGGACTCTCTTGAGTTCTTCCCTCCAACTACTCTACGTTATCTTAATGGAATTGAATGTTATCAACTAATTAACACTTAATACAATAAATATCGAGTCAGATAGATGAGAGCACAAGATCCAAATCTGTACTGGGATCCGATTCATAAAACAAAATACATTTCCCCATCAATCTTATGTGATGGATCAACCTCCAATCATTAAATAAATTCATAACTCAAAAGATTTTTCAAATATTTCATTAATGCATTGATCATTTGAAATTCAAAATACTTCAAAATGTGTGCTAGTGCACCCAGTTGTCCTCCACGCTCATGCTTTTCTAGTGATGCTCCTGCATCATAAATGCACATATTCAATGGTTTTGAGGATTATAGTGACACATACCATGATACCCAAACTCATTACCTCATGGAGCAAGATCCATTTCTACTGCAAGACCACACCGATGTGATGGATGTTGTTGCTGCTGACAAAGTGGAGGCACTGAAGAATGAAAGGATGGGCCCTCCAGAGCCATGCTCAAGTCGATATTGCTCTCGGTGCTCCATTTCTAGGACCCGTGGGCCTCGAGACATAATCTCCTTAGTTATCCCTAGGCTATAGGATAACATCTAGCTCCAACTCGGGGACATTTGCTTACCTAGAGCGCATGAGAATCTCAACATCTCTGGCATAACCTATGACCTGCTTAATCTCAACATAAGATTGTTAGCAATCATTTGGGGTGGTGATATCACCCTTGGATCATATATATATATAGTACAAAATTGAAAACAAGCATACGTACAAGTGGAAATACAAACTAATGTAGCATGAAATGCAAATGGTATATACAATGAATGCAAATGCCTACTTACCTACACTTACCTATGAAGCCAAGTCTCTGCCCCCTGATGGGGTTTGAGGAGGTTCCCTCTAACTGGTAATGGACTCCTTCTTCCTTCTAATGTCGACAAACAATAGGCATCATTGACTGAGTTTCTTCCAATTCTGAAGGGTCCAAGCCAAAATTGTGCATTTCCTCTGACATTAGTAGGCTCTCGCTTCATCGTGTACCACATCCATACTATGTATCCCTCTTTGTATTCTCTAGTTCTGAACTTGATTTTTTCTTGGACATTCCTGGTGTACTGTGCAGAGGAAGGAGGGTGGGACTTTATTGTGAAAACTTCTTGTTGGGATGGTTGAATCAATACACTATCTTCTACTTTCTTTAATAACCTAACAACCCTAACTTCCTCGTCTTTATAATTGTCCAGGAGTTTTTGATAATCTTCTCTTTTCAGCCATTGTATCTGATCAAATTCTTCCTCCGTAGCGAAAGGCATATCATCAGGAGAAAACTCAAGAAGAGATTCTATGATCGTCTCATGTGCTTTGTCATATTTGATGTGGTCACTAATTACTTGCACATGGATTCTGGTCATTGGAACATTCAGGAGATGACTTATTGTTCCATCGTTCATAGGTACATTAATATAGGTGAGGTCCATCTCTAGAGTGCCTCCCAACATTGTAGAAAATTTCTTGGACAATAACATCCCCCACACATTTGGGACATCTACTACTACAATGTCAATTTGGATCACTCTCTCAGGGTATCTTCCAAGACATACTTCCACATTTTCAATTACCCCATGTGTGGGTATGGCTCTAGACTCAAAACCACACACATTCCTATAAGGTCCTGTGACTTTTAGGCCCAATTGTTGCATGACCTTGAGAGACATCATGTTGGCACTTACCTCTGAATCCAGCATACAGTTGTTGAGGAACTTGTTATTCATCATCAAGGTCATGAAGAAAGGTGGGTGTTCATCATACTAGACCCTAAAGTGATCATCTTGTAACATAATATGAGGGTCCATTGGTCTATTTGATCCTTAATTATCAAATATTTCTTTGAAAGATGGTACCTTGATGAATTCTCTTAAGGGGATGGTCACATGCATCTTGGATAATGCCCCTTCAAAGTCAAAGTTTAAGTCCACTCTTTTAGTCTTATGAGGGTTCTTAGGAAGGATAATGTTCGTGGGTGGAGGCCTCATTTGGGCTACTACAGGGCTGGTAGAGATAGGTTGGTTTAGCTTCTTTTGTCTAGTATACACTTGGATTTCTTGTTTCTTCAATTTCTCTCTTGATTCTTGGTCCAAGTTGTTTATCACCTCCATCCTATCCTTCTTGGTTTCTTCTTTTATGCCCTAATCTTGATGTTCTTCAGGGGAAATATTAAGGCAGATCTAGGGGCCCTCTATGGTATGGTTCATTATGTTTACTTGGTTATGGCCTCCATTTTTGTAAGGATATTCATTCTCCTAATTTGAATCACTGCATTGCAAACACCAAGGGTTTTCATCCACCACATTTGCAGGAGATAAAGTATTTGGAACCTCTTGATCATTCTTTGGTCTGAAAACTTGGTTCCCTTTTTGGAATTGACCCTTATATGGAACCCTGGGGGATTGATGTTGATCCCTTTCTAGGTTGACAATACTATTCAACATTAGCTCTTGGGTTTTTACCATGAAATATACATTCATATGCAACTTTTTCAAGATAGCACTAATGTCCGAGGCAGGCTCAACATTGTGGACTATCTTGGGTTTAGTGTCCATTCTGACTCTTGGGGCTAAGAAAGGTTCAAATTTGGATGATATAATGTTGTCTTCGATCCTTGTGGCTATTTCTTGAGATTTTTGGATCGTTTGGGGGTTCTTATCTCTGAGGAGATACCGTAGTTGTCCAGTAAAGGCTTTGGTATAAATGAAAATAAGGAAACTATGAGTTGGATGATGACTCACAAGGATCTTCTGCAACAGGGTTTCAAACCTACTATGGAATTATCTAATGGTCTCATTCTCTTGTTTCATGAGTTTATTCAGCCTTATCAGTATCATGTTGAGGTCTTCCTTGATACTCCATCATTTAAGAAAAACTTCTTCTAATTTATCCATGGTTTTAATACTGCCATCAAGAAGACTATTGTACCAACGCCTTCAACCATCATGGAGGGTAGCAGAGAAAAATTTCATAGCCAAGTCTTCATGATCATCACTAATGGGATGAACCTGAAAAAATGCCCAAAAATTGCTCATGTCATCCTCGGCACTGATTGCATCATTACCAGTGAATTTAGGCAACCATTTCTCATACTTGGGGGGCATTTGCCTAGGCTAGCCTGGTATAGCTATCATGTCTAGCGGTTTGAAAATATTGGATGACCATTGTCTTTGGTTATTGGATTGGGTTGGAATAGAGGTCTGAGTTCCTATGCTAGAAAGTGTTTAGGGGAAGATTTCCTCTGAAAATTGATTTTACTACAAGAGAGTTTCGGGGAGGTTTTCTTCTAAAGGATTTGGGAGGGTTGTTGTACCTCCTTGTGCACTATGGAGTCGCTAGATAATTTTCTTGAAATTATCAACGATATAAGGGAATCACCCTTAGTGGAGTCACCATGTAAGCTTGTAAGATAAGTATTCTTGAGGAAAGGATTACCGAAAAAAGTGTCGTTTGAGGAAGATTGACTCAGTGTTCCTCGACAATGACGCCAAAATGTTATCGCACAATTTTGACTTTGCTAGAAGAGGAGGTAAATGGAGAGAAAATTGGCATAACAAGAGACTATCCTAACATTGTCACCTCAATAGGCTGTCTCTTTATATTTAGGGTGGTAGGCCCAGGGGAGACTTCCTCAGTGACCTGGGGGTTTGAGAAGGCAAATTCAAAATGGATAGGTAAATATCCCCTCTCACAAGTCACCACCGATCAGAAAGTCCGATTTTATAACCAATGAAGAGATAATATGTCAAATTGTACCTGCCTGGAACAAAGAATCAAGAAAACTATATGTTTGCAAGTACACTTGTTGGTTAGCACTTCATAAAACCATGGACTTTCTTGAGAAAAGAAATTTGTTGAATATGATGAAGTAAACAAAATTTTTATAACATCAATCTTTATAGAGCAATACTTCACATAAAATGTCTTGAAAATAGCTTCAAAATGACTGAAAATCATTAACCATTGAAATTATAACACTAGAATTTGATAGAAGCACATGATACAAGGTATAATTCAGCTTTTTAATTGATTTTGTGAGATTTTAATGCTGCATCTAATGGTTGCATATTACTTTAGTAACATCAACAATGTTGTTAGTAGGTTAGGTTTTTCTAGGGTTAGAAAGTGTTAGTAGGTTGCTCAAAGAGTAGGTTTTGAAGGTTGTGTTGATCAATTACTCAAGAGAGGACTTAGACTAGTGATTTTAGTGTAAATGGAGTCAATAATGCAACAAAAAATGTTGAAGAAAAATGATAATGGAGAGTCACAGACAAGAGAGAATGATAGGTGGGAGTGTTGGTAACCCAAGGCTCCAATTGTCAAACCCTAGGGGAAACTAGCTATTAAGGTGTAGGTAACCCTAGGCCTTTGTAGATTTCCTCCCTCTTTAACTCAATGATGAAGAAAAATCAGCTAAGATGAATCAATGGATACTAAGGTGTTGCAATGAAAAGGCCTTAGCTCATGCTTCAAGAAAAATGCCCTTTTGACAATATCTAGTAGGTGAAAGCTTTTGAAGCTAGGACAATAACATGTGCTAGTATTCCTAAGGTTTAATCAAGAAATTTCATAATATTGAATGTAAATTCAAGATAAATAAAACCATAACCATTCAATTAAGAAGAATTTCAGAAAATTCACTTACATACATCAAGAATAATCAAGAAAATCCCTAGTTGAACACATCCACCAAGAAACTTTCCAAAATACACCAAATTTAGCCTCCTTCTACAAGTGCGCCTAAAATTTCAGCCAATAAACCCTATATAGGGCGCAAATTTCATTCCTCACAAGTGTGAGTGAAATATGATGAAAAATAAGAGGGATTTCCCCCCTACTTATACAATATTAATGATCAGAATTAGGTCAAAAAGGCTGACATGGCCAGTTACAAATAATATCTAGTTTTTACATTAAATGTCATAATTAAACCCTAAAACATGTTGCTAACATGACGCCATGCCCTTTTAGGGTGATGTTAGGCCCTTTTTGGGAAACATTGGCCTCCTCGAGCAAAACATTAGGCCTCTTTGGGCCTCAGGAACCTGCCACACGTGCCACTTAGCACACAACTACCTCCAAAACATCCCAAAACGTTGGATGATGTCATGGGTGACCTAGGTGACGGCATGGGTCTTCCAAGGACTACATCATGGTGGAAAGGGCACAACCCCCCTGGGTATAGGCCTGCCAGGATGCTCCTGGTGAAACTTCCTCCTCTCTCTCTGTGCAATCCTCTAATTTGTCTTTTCCCTCTGCTAGGGTCTCAAAATACATCTGGTGGGTTTTAGCCCCATGGAGGTCTGAGCTAATCATCTCCCCATGTGTACCTTTCCATCAGGTACATGTCCATCGGGTATGGCTTTGAAACATCAACATATACACCCTCCATGGGCTCATAAGTCACAGGTATCATAGCAATGTCAATCGCATATAATCATCAAGTTATTAAAAATGTGCATAAAACCCCTTTACCCGGACAAGTTCTCAAAGACATTATGCTAATATGGAAGAAAAGTTTGGAGGGGACACTAGGATGTCCTATTGGGATAATTCTCATTGGTTGTGGGATGTTTCTAGGAGAAGTCAAATCTCGGATATGTGAGTGGATGAGGTGGTAAGGGATGTCTGGGCAAGGGGTACAGTGATAGAAGGGAAATGTATGGCTTACCTGTGGGTGCCTCTGAAGAGGGTGAGTTGCACCTTGTCATGGATGCAAATGTTTCCAAGCTCATTAATGTATTTTATCTTTTATTCTTTTTCTTTTTTTTCTTTCAAGAGGCTAGTTAGGGGACACTGCCCTAGTGTGGTGACGAATGGTGGCAATGTTACCCACAAGCATTTCATGGAAATGAGAAGGTTGGCTTGTGATGAGACCCCCTTTCTCTTGGCTCTGCCACCAAGAGCCACTACCCTGGTGTGGTGACCATCTTTCTGTAGTGTCATACCACTACATGCCAATGGACCTAATAGGCTAGCTCATGATGAGACCCCCTATCCTCTAACTAGGTATTGTTTTATTATTTTTTATGGGTCCCTATGTTTCTTGTTGAGAAGCTTTTTATTTCTTTCTCGGGGATCCCTGGGTGAAGCATCTCAAGGTTTCAATATTTTTGTATTTTATCTTTTTCCAACTACTTACCCTCTCGGCCTTTAGCCCCTTCTTCCCATGAGGTAAGGTACAACCCTTAGATATTTGGCCAACCTAATGCCCAGACCAGTGTAATGGGATGGATGAATGGGAAAAAGATGAAAAGTGGTAAGTATGGTGGGAGCGGATGATGGCCTTTCATGAATCCCCCCAGTGGAAACTCAAACCCTATGGGTACCAGCTTACTAGGGAATCTTGTCATTCCCCCCAAGTGTGGTCAAGTGGAAAATCATAAGGTCCAAGCATATGTTAGAAGAAAAAAGAATTAAATGCAAATATTAAAAGGTTTTGAGGATCAACGTGACACATACCATGATACCTAGACTCATTACCTCATGGAGCAAGATCCATTTCTGCTGCAGGACCAAGCCAATGTGATGGATGTTGTTGCTGCTGAAAAAGTGGAGGCGTTGAATAATGAAAGGATGGGCCCTCCAGGGCCATGCTCAAGTCGATCTGGCTCTTGATACTCCATTTCTAGGACTTGTGGGCCTCGGGACATAATCTCCTTAGTTATCCCTAGGCTAGGGGATAACAATTAACATTGGT
>JASDQU010107893.1:57353-68821 GCA_032191745.1 Picea mariana | reverse complement strand
GCCATTATGTACATAGTAATTACAAATTGCAAGTTTTTTAGTAGATGGCTTGCAAAATCAATGTTTGGTAACTGTTTGCAGAAGTAGATAAAGAAAGCACATTTTTTATATTTTCTGTTTTCTAATCATAAATCTAAGAACTTAAATAAAATATGTTATGAACAAGGATAGAGTGATGGTCAAAGCCAATCTAAAACTTTCTTGTTTCACTGATAGACAAACTAATAATATAAATTAAATGGGAATAAATCTAACCTGAAATTAGTTTTATAACATGTCTATGCCTCTGTGTGATCTAGAACTCCAGCTGTCCTACCTGTAAGAAAAATCTATGATAGGTTTGTATAGATACATCTCGAACAAACTCCAGGATTTTATTGGCAGCCAGAATATGAGAGCAAAATAATAGAGATGTATACACAATGATCTTATAATTATGAACAATTACATTAACACAAAATCTTAATGTAAAACATTCATTTTATCAATCAACTAAACATCATGCGTAAATCATGATATTAAAATCGATATCATGATCACAGTGATAATTTGTGAAACAACAAATTGTGAACAACATTTAAAACATGAATAAAATGGAACATCATATGTCATTGAGACTAAAGCTATACAACACATTACTATTCCAAAATAAGAGAGACAAAACATAAATGAGACAACATTCACATTGGTCTAAAGCCGAAATGCTATAAGTTGTTCCATTAAGTTTTGAAGATCATTTGTCCATAATGTGTTCTAGGTGAAGGTGTCCCTTACTTACAAAATGAACAGTATTTAAAATGATTTGAAATAACATTTTCCTATCTCATAGGATAGGATAGGATTTCATGAAACCAAAAATATTACAAAAATAGAGGGCTAACAACCACTTATAACATAGTTGATTCTAGTCAAAAATTGATAAAAGTTTTTGCAAAACAAAAAGAAAAGAAACTACTAATTCACTTAGATGCATATTGGAATTTGTTTCTCCCCAGATAATCAACAACAAAATTTCATACTTCTTGAAAAGACAAAACAAATTTAATAAATTAGAAAATCATTCACAACCAATTTCTAATTTTTATTAAAAAGAGATTTACTACAGGATTAGCAAATGAAATCAAAATGTAAATCTACCTATTATTTTTAAAACAGAATCAAAACAAAACATCTATTTACTATTTTGACAATTTGCCAAAGAGACATCTAATAAATCCAAATTTATAACAGTGAAATTTGTTGAGCTTTTAGTGATCATATTATTAGGATGCTTATCCTCTAATGATTTCCTGGGCACAAAATTATATCGGGGTTTGCATTGGAATGTAGAGGCAAGTATACTGTTCTTTTGGATAAGGTGAAATCGTTTCTGCACAAGAAACCCTCCCAGGTATCCCCAATCTGAGCAAAATGAAACAACAACAAAATTTGAATAAGACCAAGACAGATGATTTAAAATCTGCTTCTGATAAACACATAGATATCTTACACAGGATCATATACAGATAAAAAGGGAAAATATAACTTGAAACCCTCAAAAAAACCATCAATAGGCTTGAATCTCTTAGCAAAAATAAGAAAAAAAACAAAAACGCTTACCTTAGCCGCAAAAGAAATTATGAAAATTTTCCCTCCAAAGAACGAGATGTATCTCTGAAACTGTGTAGTTTTTGAAAAAAATGCCTATGGAGAAGGTAAATGACCCCATTTCCGAAATGGGTTTTAAAAGGTTTGGACCAATTCATAACAGTTTGCTCAGAATTTATCCCGTAAAAACATGTATCTGGCATGCAATTACGGTTTTTTTTAAACAAAAAACTCAGAGTCATTTGGTTGGATTCACATCATGGGTGCCATGACAAATGTAACCAGAATGCAACAGAGATTATTCTGGATAGTTTTACGTTTGAATGGTAGGAGAAACAGGAACAAATCTGAATGGATAGTGGAGAAACGACCATAACAAAGACTGTGTGTTATCATAACATGGATAGTGGGAGTAAACACCAAGGATTTGATCGTAATGCTGTACCATTCCTTGTAATGAGAACCAGACATACAAAGTCGAAACCCTATTCCTGTAATGAATGGCTTGTTAATACGTTGTTCCAGCAAGGTGCACTAAGGACAAGAGTACAACATGTGTGCATTGATTTTTATGACTATTAACACGACAATTGAATTTGCAAGGGGTTATCAAATATATCAAAATGGCTCTTCATAAAATTGAATACAAACCATCGAACCATACAATAAGTATATTAAAGAAATAAATCCAAAATATCGAAAATAGGTCATTCCAACATTGGGTTTGGATTTGATATAAGCATGATGACCTTCTAAAGAGTGCCTTCTAAGGAAAATATAACACCAATATAGGTTTTCATGTTTGATTCATGCTTTTAGTCATGAATCAAACATAAAACAAAACGAAAACGCAATAATAAATAATTAATGAACAAATTTGCTAATCCAGTAACCATCTCAAAATGATAATGTTCACAAGATCGAGGTGAAGGCAGGTACATCAAATGTTATTTCTTGTTTAAATAGCAAAATTATGTAGGGTTTCCAACACAACCATCTATAGATCCACCCCCCCAACACTGGCTTGTTGACTAGATATTTGAGGGCAGAATGATTTGTGAACATTTTTAAATGTTTACCCAATAAACAATGTCTGAGTTTATGAAGTGCATATACCATGGCTAGGCATTCTCTTTCTGTGGTGTTGTAATTCTGCTCCGATTTTGACAACTTATTGCTGGCAAAATCTATAGGATAGTCTAAGTCCCCTGCTCATGGCTGCGCAAAAATTGCTCCAAGTGCTATTGCTGATGCATCTACATGCACATGAAATGTCTTTTCCCAATATGAAAATACTAATATAGGTGTTGTCACCATATTTTCCTTTAGAGTGTCCAATCCTTCCTAAAAATCCTCATTCCATTGAAATATGGTGTCCTTCTTTAACATTTTTTCCATTGGTGCAGTAATCTGCGCATACCCCTTTATAAACTTTCTGTAGTAGCATGTATGTCCGAGTGTGGCTCTTAATTGGCTCACTGACTTTGGTGGTGGTAAATTCACAATGACTGCAATCTTAGTAGGGTCAACCAGTAAGCCCTATTTGCACACTATATGTCCTAACAATATCCCAAGAGGTGTACCAAAAATTCATTTCTTGATGTTTAATGATATCTGGCATTGCCTGTATCTTTCCAACATTAGTCTTAAAAATTCTACATGGTCTTTCAAAAGAATATACACAGTCTAGTCATCCAGATATACTTCTAGAAACTGATGTATGAATTCCTTAAAAGAATCTATGACTACCCTTGAAAATATAGCTAGCACATTCTTCAATCCAAAGGGAATGAATGTATATTGGTAGGATCCCCATTCTGTAGAAAAAGTAGTCTTATATTTGTCCTCTGGAGCTATTTTGATCTGAATGTAACATGAGAATCCATCTGTGAATGAATATACTTTCTGGCCTCCCACATTCTCCAAGACCTCATCTGTAAAAGGGGTAGGGAAATGGTCATGTAAACAAGCATAATTGAGTTTCCTCAAATCAACACAAATCCTTACCCCCCCTTGCTTCTTTTCCTGGACTACCATGGGAATGATCCATTCAGATTCCTCTACTGGTTCTATAATGCAAGCATCCAACATTTGGTCAATTTCTACTTTCCACTTTCTACTTATACACTGGATTCAACCTGTAAGGTCTCTGTTTGATAGGTCTAGCCTCAATTTTGAGGGCTATCTTCATCTCACGTAGCTCCCCTGCTATGCCTTTCATCTTTGTAAAGGTTGTTGGAAACAAGTCACTGTATTCACGTAGTAACTTTGTTATCCTTTATAATGTTTGCTCATCCCAGTAGTCTCCAATACTTGCCATTTTAGGATTGTTGTTCGTCACAATGTTAAATTTCTTAACTTTGATTAGTGCAACAAATGCCTTTGACTTTAGAGATGGACCTTCCACCTCTATCTCTCCTTCAATCTCGGCGATCTAAATGTTGCATGGATCATCTTCATCTGGTGCTTCCTCTTCGACATGATAACATGAGAGTAACTATTTGACCGTCTGTCTGTTCTGCTGTTGATATTATGTCATGATTTCAACCTCTGTTTCATCAAAAAATATCACTCCCCTTATCAACTTCAGCGCTCAATCAATGTTGGGGTTCTCATGCTTGAATGAGAAGGTTACTACAAAATTTTGTATTAATCTTGTCCATTTTGTAATGCCTCTGCGCATCTCCTAGTCTATGTACCAGTTCCCTGGGATCCCTTCCAATGTATGAATAAAGTGATGAGGCCATTCCTCTGATGGTGTCATTTCCATTGTGTTCTTCACTTCTCCAAGTGTTCAACTCGTGTTCTTCTCCCATCATACTTCTACACTTAATTTCTCCCTTGTTCTACACCAAATCTAATGCACATTAGTCATTTACACTGATACCGGTCCTGAATTGTTTCTTTGTGCGCACCCCACCATCTTGCAGGTGTTTCCTTGAGTGAAATATCCAGGGCTAAGAGCCTCTGATTTTCCAAAACCTTCTTCTCATATTCTTTCAATAATTCCTCTAAGTCATTTAGCCCATGAAAACTGGGAGGTTCCGTTATCTCTGTACCCAACCATCTTACTACGCAGTCTATTCTTGTGCACCTTCTTGTGGAGACTTCATGTAGTATCTGCTGCCAATTCTCCAAACCTGTGTCTGAGTCTGAAGCACATGATGTAATGCTTCTCCAACTGAGTACCCTATCTACAGTTGGTTTGACATAATACTCTTCTCACGTAGTGTTTCTGTACAACTGGTTTATTTTTTCCAGGTCCAAACAAGTCGCCTCTATAAACCGTTCTCCTTCTAAAGGATCCAATGGTGAAATAAATCTATATTCACCTGATTCAAAAGTCATTTTCCTTGTCTTCAGGTTGATCATGGCCTGGTTTTCAAATTCCCAATCCAATCCATGTAATGATGGGTAAGGTGTTGTGCCATCTACTATCTCTATCACTTCAAAATATGCCATAGTGCGTACTCCATCCAAATCTACTGTCACAACTTGAATACTTCCAATTGGTAACACTTTGTGTTGATTTGCTAGTTTCAACTAGATAGGTGAATAGCCTAATGTGAGTTCTCCCATACACTTCCATGTCTTCTTAGGCAATACATTTACTTCATAGCCTAAATCCAGTATAATATCTCCCATCTTGAAATCCCCAATGTTGGCATTTAGCATGAATTATCTGCTTTTCCTTCTTCATGTATGGGGATGATTGACTGTTTTCTGTTCTAACTTCCCTTTTACCTCTATGTTGCATCTTTATAGCAGATTTTGTAAGACCTTAATAGATGATGGATCATTTAATAACTTAACAATGGATTGCATAAAAGTCTTTATGGTACTTACTTTCTCTAAAGGTTGTCCTTTACTGGTATGGTCCATTGAAGATGACATATCGTACATTGGTGGGTCTTGAGTTTGCTGCGCAACTGATGTTGATGTAACATTTTGTTTGAGAAGCTCCTGTCTAGCTTCCTTAATGTTTCCTTTTCTTTCTGCGTGTCAAATTGCTTCTGTGGCTCAGTATTCTTCTTGACCCATTGGTGTTGAGTTGGATCTTGTTTTTCTACATCATATCATGTCTTGAATCCTCCTCGAGTGACTATATTGATGGTTTCCCCATCATCCCTGGCTTCTACAAAAATCCACTGGACATTTTGGTTGTTTTGGTTCCTTTTTTTCTAAATTTTTCCCAAGAGTGTTGGGCAATTTTCTATGTCATGGTCTGTTGCATGAAAGTACATACATTTCTTCGGTGGAAGTGGACAATCCATTGCATAATGCCCTGGTTGTTGGAAGTTGTGGCACACTACTAGTCCTATGCCTTTTCCAAATCCTCCTCTGCTTCATCCTCCACCTCTGTATCCACCTCGATCTCCTTGCAGTGCGTTGTATTGGGGCACCAGGTTATACTTCACCGGGTTATACTGTGGTTGCACGTTGTTGTACTGCGGTTGCGTATTGTTGTACTGTGGGTGCGTATGGTTGTATGGTGGTGGAACCTGGCCGAACTGAGGTGCATCTTTCCATGTCATCATCTCTACTTGCACCCTGTATGTTTTTGAAGTTCTTTCTCTCATTAGTTCCAATGTTCTACAATCTTTATCATCACGACCCACTGATTTGCAAAAAATTCAATATGAAATTTTTGGTACTGTCTTATACTTCTGCATCATTGGACAATGATATGGATCATGCCCATGCATCTTTAAATTATTGCACCATGGTCCTCCTTTGGCAATGGGTTCAACACCTATGTTTCCAAGTACCACGCAAAAGTTGGACATTCGTTCTTCTGATGTCCTTCTGTCCTGCATAGTGTACACCAAACAACTTCACTTTTCTCTTTTCCCTTATTCTACTTAAGTTGAAATTTCAAATTATTCAAATCCTCCTTCAACTCCTCTATTGCTAGATCTATATGTTGATACTAGTTCTCTTCCATTTGCAGGGCTTCTTGTAGAGCCTCTGCCTGATTTTGGAACTTCTGTTGTCTCAAAGGATACTTCAAGTGTGGTAACAATGAGTTCATAAATAAGTACCTATGTTGCATGTCAGTAATTGCATATTTCAACTTACCTTTCAAACATTTGAACCTATGATCAATATCCCAAACAAAATCACTTGGTTTCTCCTTGATTTCAATCATTTCATTCATGTACTGGTCTTTTGATCTCAGCTTCTGAAACTCGTTTATTAATAGTTTTTTCACGTCTACGATTGTCTTTGGTACTCCCCATGGACTATTTACATCCAGGCTCATGTACCAGTCTAGTTCGCGGTCTCTTAGTGTGATAGCTAACTGTGCAATATTTGTATCCTCATATGTGATCTGCTTTGCTTCCCAGATCTTCTCACAGATGAATAAATTCTTTTTAGGGTCCTCTGATGCCTCTCCCCGAAATTCTGGTAATCTGATCATGGGATCTTGTCCTGCCATGTTGAACTGTGATGAACTACTGCCTCCGCGCAGTGTAGATAATTGACTGTTACTTCATGAACTTACTCCCCCAGTTGATTTTTCTTTATTGGACCCCTGTCATGTTGCTCTTCTTCCACTAAAATTCGGTTGTCTAAATGCTGATTTTCTTTTGGGTGTATTAGTCGCACATGGGGTTGTAGGTTCCACAATGACGATGATCTAGATTAGAGTTCTGCCTTTTGTTCCTAACCTTGGACTTCTTGTTTTCCTTTCCTATGTTGCACACAATATTTCCTCAACCTTATCCACAACCCATAGATCCTCTACCTCTTTTTCATCGCTTGCCAAGCCCTCTTTGTCGGCTATAACTCTCTTCTTGTTATTCATATTATATTGGTAAGGTTTTCCGCTGCGTGTCTTTCCAACTTTTTCCATTATCTTCTTTATCTGGTCCTCTTCCATCATGATTGGGTCCATGACTTCCTTCTTCTTTCCCTTATCCATCTCCCTATTCATATCTCAACCTCCTGTCAGTGCTTCCCCCCTTCCCCCATGCGCGCAGGGAAGTTTAGTTGTCTGATTCCACGGTCATCACCCCTTTGTCATACAATAAAATCTTGATTGAAGTATACAACGATCTGATGTACCTACCTCTGGGTCCTTTCAAAAAATCCTACTCTGCATTAGTGTAGGACTTCGCGATATCTACTACGAATTTGGTGATAAACCCCACAACAATACTGTTTAACTAGAAATATACTGCGCGCGTGAATTTGTTATTAACTTGTTGTAACTGCACGATCTCCACATGATGCCACTCTAGTTGTCTGATGCGATTTGTAGGGTGGTTGTACTTACACCTTAATAGCCACTCCTGCAACAGATGCCGAACATCGCAAAAAAATACCTCATGCAAGTCGCCAAACACGTATTTGTGGAGATATTTGCGTGGTGTCAACTTAAGGTTTTTGTTGTCCTTCTGTGCAAATTCGAGTTCTTTTGTCCTCAACCATCTTTCAATATCCACCTTCGTTGGATTCCATGGCCTGAACATTCCATTCTATACTTTAATCCTTCACACTTTTCTTCCACAGATCCCATCCACTCAATCCTATGCAGTTCTAGCTGGCAACATAACCATTTGTTGGTATTTTAGGCTGACCCAGGTTCTGATCTCAAATAGGTTTCCAACAAAACCCTCAAAAATATCGCCCCCCTGGTAAACCAAAAGTCAACGCTGCGCACAGGATGCACAGTGCAGTCTCACCCAAGATAACTTTTATGGGAGACTGCAATACTCAGGTGTTTGCAGTCTAGGAATGAGTGGGGATTGTGGTTGGCTTCTTTTCCTTATACATCATCATCATTAATCATTCATCTACTTCTAGGATTCATTCATCTTTAAACCTAGGTATGGATGTTGTTATAACTAGTTTTAACCATTCATTCTTGAGATAATGTTTAACATAATAGTAAAAGCATTCATTAACAATCACACATAACACAAGGTTTACTGTGGTTCACCCCCTCCTGGGGCTACGTCCACAAAGATCCGACTTCTCTACTCTTTTATTTATATATGTGCTATGAACTATTCTATTGTTTTTTTTCAATGTTGGAGTTGTGTAAGAATGTATCTCACATTGTAGATTATTCTTATGTGTAGTTGTTGCATTCTTATTTCTATTCTCTAGAACTGTTTGTCTGAATTTGTATGTATAGGAATGTAAATGGTTGTTTTAATGATGGATTGTTCTAGGTTTGCAATCGTTTACTTATATTCTTGTATTTTTTCTTAGCGAACTAATTCATGGGTCATTAACAAGAACATGTGTGGTTTTGTGATTTCTTCCTAGTTACTCTTATTCATGTTTGGATGCATGCATTTGCATCTTAGATTAGTTGCATAATGTTCGTTATTTTAAGGGGTGACATGTGAGTGGGGGGGTCATTTTTTACCTCGAAGGACAAAAGGTAGTAGATTATATGTGGGGTCTGGGAACTACAAAAAATACTCATGTTGAGATCCTATCCATCTACATGGGTATGGCACTGATTGAGGAACATCCATCTATGTGAGTTCTTGTCATGGGAGATTCCAAGATGATCATAAAGGGCCTATTCCAAATTAGCAAACAAATGCAACCAAATTTGTAAGGAATTTGAAACATAATACATAATGAGGGGAATTTTTTTTAAGGTGTGGAATATTTTCACATTCTATGAGGTCTAAATGGACAAGCAGACACTCAAGCCAAATTTGCAAGACAATTGAAGCAAGGGGAAGCTCGAATCGATGGAGAGTCACATATAATCCACCTACCATAGTTTAATGCATTCAAACAATAACATTTCTCAAAGAATAATGAGCAAAGGTGGGATCAAAGGTACAATGGAAATACTTTTTGGTTATGGGAGGGACGTGACCCCACTTCCCCCTTGTGCTCATATTAATGGAGCATTAAGAGTAAATTTGACATGTGGTGTTCTCTCTATCACCTTCCTGCGAGACCCACTACCTCAATAATACTTGTCCAATCCTCCTCGCATGGGGAGACTTAAAGTTTGTTGCGTCATCTCAATGTTGACATATGGGATTTTATTTTCATTCCACTCCAGACGCAACAGTTTCATGGCTTTCAGCCATTTCTATGTCAATTTTCTCAGGAGCATGGGAATTCATTCCTCCATTGCGAGTACAAAGAGAATTAACCTCCCTCTCTCGGTAATAATTCCATACATTCCCTCAAAGCATGTGGTGATATTGGGACACATTTTTTATCTGGGTATTGATGATGCATTTGTTGGAGACTTATATAGCACCAACCTTCTTTTTCAGATCCATAACTTCAACTTCTATACACAATTTCGATTTGCAGAACCCCGATTAACTCCAATTATGTGGCATCACAATCCCTCCTATGCGACTATGTATAGTGTAAGATGGAAAAATTAGAGGATAACTCAAAGCTACAACAACAACATTTGGACAACCTTAGAGCTTCCAACGCCTAGTTGCAACAACATTTTCAAGAATGTGAGGAGCTTCACAACAAAGAAATGGTTATTATTATGAGAGAAGTTAACAAACATGAAGCCCAATTCTTCTCTCTTTAAAGACAAGGACATAACATGCTCCATGAAGCTCCAACTCATCCAAATTCACCTCCCTCAGTGGGATCGATGGCCTCTTGCGAAGTCATTCAATCACAATGACTCTGACCAGATTCAACACCAGTGCTAGTGGAGGATTCTCCGACTATTGTAGATATAGAGTTTGTTGGAGTTACTTCACACACACCTAGGATTTATTTTTTCTAAGTTTTTTCCTTGTTTATTAGTCATTATCCAGTCTCCTATATTTTAGGAAGAATATTCCTCTAGGGAGAATATTCTCTTTAGTTTTCACTTTAGTTTGACTAGTTGAGTTGAGTCTAGATGTTGCATTGGTTTTATCACCATGAAACATTGGGATCATCACCAGACAATGTGAATTATCCTTGGTATCATCACCAGAATTGCACATTACCCATGATTCCCTGATCTTCTCCTCACTTCACTCTGTTTTAGTCAGTTAACTGAAGTTTGGTAGACTAGTTAACTCAACTAGGTGGCAGTTCACTCCCGTAACTGCCTGAGAGACTAGACTAGGTGGCAGTTTACTCCCGTAACTGTTGGTGTGTGTCCAGATCACTCTAGACCACCACCATGGCACATTGGCCTCTCCTCCAGTGTGCATTGGTTGAGTTATACATAGTATATCATGTGTAAATTATTCATTATTCATTACGGTTAATGAGAATTCTTCCATTCTTTCTCTCTTGCTTCTTCTCTCTCAATTTCTCTCGTCAAATGTGTGTGGTATTTTCTAGATAGATCTATTCTGTGCAGGTTCAACACATTACATGGTATCAGAGTTGATAGACTGCTAAGCAAAAGCTACACCAATTTTCTTTTCAAGTACCAAAGATTGAAGACAACGGAAAAATGGAATTCCCAAAAGAATTCATTCTTACACCTTACAATTACTTTGCATGGAAGGAGAGAATAATCATACATATCCGAACCAAAGGATTGTACAGGTTAACCTTGAATACAGACACAAAACCAACATCATCCATAGAAAAATCCAAGTATCTAAATCGAATGGATGAAGCATTCAGAACAATTTGCAGTCTCATCTCTCCCGATCTCCTTTTTCACATATCTTCCTGTAAAACCACCAATTAAGCTTGGACCACCTTGGAAGGTATCTTTGGAAAATGGGATGAGAGAAGGGGACAGATGCTCGAGGTGGAATTTCTCACATTGGATCCAAAAATCTTCGAAAATCTCCAAGATTTCTTTACAAAATTCAAGGATTTACTGTCGCAACTTAAAGCTTGTGGGGTTGACAAATCTAAGGAGGAGAAACAAATGGTTCTCACCATTCTCTCCAAGCTTGGTCCTGAATTCTCTG
>JASDQU010107893.1:37999-55985 GCA_032191745.1 Picea mariana | reverse complement strand
TTCTATTGTTTTTTTTCAATGTTGGAGTTGTGTAAGAATGTATCTCACATTGTAGATTATTCTTATGTGTAGTTGTTGCATTCTTAT
Source organism: Picea mariana (assembly GCA_032191745.1). Lineage (NCBI taxonomy): Eukaryota > Viridiplantae > Streptophyta > Pinopsida > Pinales > Pinaceae > Picea > Picea mariana. Next base: position 55,898 of record JASDQU010107893.1, on the reverse strand, counting down.
TTCTATTCTCTAGAACTGTTTGTCTGAATTTGTATGTATAGGAATGTAAATGGTTGTTTTAATGATGGATTGTTCTAGGTTTGCAATCATTTACTTATATTCTTGTATTTATTCTTAGCGAACTAATTCATGGGTCATTAACAAAAACATGTGTGGTTTTGTGATTTCTTCCTAGTTACTCTTATTCATGTTTGGATGCATGCATTTGCATCTTAGATTAGTTGCATAACGTTCGTTATTTTAAGGGGTGACATGTAAGTGGGGGGGTCATTTTTTACCTCGAAGGACAAAAGGTAGTAGATTATGCATGGGGTCTGGGAACTACAAAAAATACTCATGTTGAGATCCTATCCATCTACATGGGTATGGCACTGATTGAGGAACATCCATCTATGTGAGTTCTTGTCATGGGAGATTCCGAGATGATCATAAAGGGCATGTGCCAAATTAGCAAACAAATGCAACCAAATTTGTAAGGAATTTGAAACATAATACATAATGAGGGGAATTTTTTTTAAGGTGTGGAATATTTTCACATTCTCTGAGGTCTAAATGGACAAGCAGACACTCAAGCCAAATTTGCAAGACAATTGAAGCAAGGGGAAGCTCGAATTGATGGAGAGTCACATATAATCCACCTACAATAGTTTAATGCATACAAACAATAAAATTTCTCAAAGAATAATGAGCAAAGGTGGGATCAAAGGTACAATGGAAAATATGTTTGGTTATAGGAGGGACGTGACCCCACTTCCCCCTTGTGCTCATATTAATGGAGCATTGAGAGTAAATTTGACATGTGGTGTTCTCTCTATCACCTTCCCGCGAGACCCACTACCTCAATAATACTTGTCCAATCCTCCTCGCATGGGGAGACTTAAAGTTTGTTGCGTCATCTCAATGTCGACATATGGGATTTTATTTTCATTCCACTCTAGACGCAACAGTTTCATGGCTTTCAGCCATTTCTATGTCAATTTTCTCACGAGCATGGGAATTCATTCCTCTGTTGCGAGTACAAAGAGAATTAACCTCCCTCTCTCGGTAATAATTCCATACATTCCCTCAGAGCGTGTTGTGATATTGGGACATGTTTTTTATCTGGGTATTGATGATGCATTTGTTGGAGACTTATATAGCACCAACCTTCTTTTTCAGATCCATAACTTCAACTTCTATACACAATTTCGATTTGCAGAACCCCGATTAACTCCAATTATGTGGCATCAAAATCCCCCCTGTGCGACTGTGTATAGTGTAAGATGGAAAAATTAGAGGATAACTCAAAGCTACAACAACAACATTTGGACAACCTTAGAGCTTCCAACGCCTAGTTGCAACAACATTTTCAAGAATGTGAGGAGCATCACAACAAAGAAATGGTTATTATTATGAGAGAAGTTAACAAACATGAAACCCAATTCCACTCTCTTTAAAGACAAGGACATAACATGCTCCATGAAGCTCCAACTCATCCAAATTCACCTCCCTCAGTGGGATCGATGGCCTCTTGCGAAGTCATTCAATCACAATGACTCTGACCAGACTCAACACCAGTGCTAGTGGAGGATTCTCCGACTATTGTAGATATAGAGTTTGTTGGAGTTACTTCACACACACCTAGGATTTCTTTTTCCTAAGTTTTTTCCTTGTTTATTAGTCATTATCCAGTCTCCTATATTTTAGGAAGAATATTCCTCTAGGGAGAATATTCTCTTTAGTTTTCACTTTAGTTTGACTAGTTGAGTTGAGTCTAGATGTTGCATTGGTTTTGTCACCATGAAACATTGGGATCATCACCAGGAAATGTGAATTATCCTTGGTATCATCACCAGAATTGCACATTACCCATGATTCCCTGATCTTCTCCTCACTTCACTCTGTTTCAGTCAGTTAACTGAAGTCTGGTAGACTAGTTAACTCAACTAGGTGGCAGTTCACTCCCGTAACTGCCTGAGAGACTAGACTAGGTGGCAGTTTACTCCCGTAACTGTTGGTGTGTGTCTAGATCACTCTAGACCACCACCATGGTGCATTGGCCTCTCCTCTAGTGTGCATTGGCTGAGTTATACATAGTATATCATGTGTAAATTATTCATTATTCATTACGGTTAATGAGAATTCTTCCATTCTTTCTCTCTTGCTTCTTCTCTCTCAATTTCTCTCGTCAAATGTGTGTGGTATTTTCTAGCTAGATCTATTATATGCAGGTTCAACACATTACATGGTATCAGAGTTGATAGACTGCTAAGCAAAAGCTACACCAATTTTTTTTTCAAGTACCAAAGATTGAAGACAACGAAAAAATGGAATTCCCAAAAGAATTCATTCTTACACCTTACAATTACTTTGCATGGAAGGAGAGAATAATCATACATATCCGAACCAGAGGATTGTACAGGTTAACCTTGAATACAGACACAAAACCAACATCATCCATAGAAAAATCCAAGTATCTAAATCGAATGGATGAAGCATTCAGAACAATTTGCAGTCTCATCTCTCTCGATCTCATTTTTCACATATCTTCCTGTAAAACCACCAATTAAGCTTGGACCACCTTGGAAGGGATATTTGGAAAATGGGATGAGATAAGGGGACATATGCTCGAGGTGGAATTTCTCACATTGGATCCAAAAATCTTCGAAAATCTCCAAGATTTCTTTACAAAATTCAAGGATTTACTGTCGCAACTTAAAGCTTGTGGGGTTGACAAATCTAAGGAGGAGAAACAAATGGTTCTCACCATTCTCTCCAAGCTTGGTCCTGAATTCTCTGTGTTTGTATCCACATTCCATTCAGTCAAATTCACCTCTAGAGCCACCTAGAAGATGCCTTCTCTTGAGGAATTTATCGAATCCTCGACACAAGAGCAAACCAAGCTCATCAACATGGGAAAAATCAAAGGCCCAAAGGCACATGCACTTACTGTGCAACATGGAAGCCATCAATATCAGAAATTTAAAGATAAATACAAAATGAAAGCTCATGCAAATTCGAAGAAGGAAGAGTACTCAAAACCCTTCACCGATGCCTCCGGATCCAAAGGTGGAAAGGGAAGAAAAGGGGAGAAATGCACATACTGCCATAAAGGATTCCATCCAGAATCCACATGCATGTAGAAACAATTAGATAGAATGACTCAAATACTTCAACAAAACAACCTTGGAGATTGCATCCCCGAGGGTGCCAAGAAGAATAAGTGAGAAGATCAGAATCCCAAGAAAGGCAATTCTAGCCATGCCTTGATTGCCATCAACTCCTCTCTCGATGCTTGGATTGTAGATTTAGGAGCATCACATCACATGGATGCCAAAAAAATAGTCTATTCTTCATTGGATGCATGCAAAGGTCCTCCTATTCTGATGGGGGACAACTCTCCAGTTGAGGTCACTGACAAAGGAATGATTGAACTCACCAACATAAGCTTCGAGAATGTGCTGCACGTTCCCAAACTTTCTATCAATGTTCTCTCTGTGTATCATATGAAGAATTCCGACACTGGAAAGAAATTCATATTCACACCAAATGTAGTGGACATATATGACATGCAAACCAATTCCAGGGTTGCTACCGGTGAGGTAAATCATCAATCTAGATTGTATACATTTTCTGAATTTATTGAACCAGATTCTTCTTTACTGCTTACCCATGATGATGAAAGTAGTAGGATATGGCACGAAAGGTTCGGGAATTTTAATTTCAGATATATGAAACAACTTAGAAAGCAAATATTGGTTGATGGTATACCATACATTCATTTCTCCAAAGGAATCTGTGAGGGATGTGTTCTTGGAAAACACCCTCAAGAGAAATTCGACAAAGGAAAGACTCAGAGAGCTTCCTCTCCTTTATATATGATCCATAGTGACCTCATGGGTCATTTTCTGCATCCATCAATCAACAAAGCAAGATTTGTTCTCATTTTTGTTGATGATTTTTCATGTTTCACATGGATTTACTTTCTCAGGCAAAAATCTGAGGTCTTTCAACACCTCAAAGATTTCAAAGCCCTGGTTGAGACACAGTCAGGAAAGAAAATCAAAGTCCTCCGAATTGATAACAGGGGAGAGTATGTCAATCATGAGATCCAAAATCTTTGTCATGAGGCATGGATTCAGTTGCAACACACAGTTCCTTATACTCCGCAGCAAAACAGAGTTGCTAAGAGGAAAACAAATCTCTAAAAGATATGGCATATTGCATGCTACATGCAAAGTCACTACCACATAGACTATGGGCCGAAGCACTTAATTGTGCAACCTACATCCAAAACAAATCTCCCCATAGATCTATCAAGGATAAGACCCCCTACGAGGCTTGGAGCAGCCTCAAACCGGAAGTGACCCACTTTCATATTTTTGGTTCATGTGCATGGGCCCAGATTCCCTCTGAAAAGAGGAAGGCCTTTGATCCATAGAGCACTGACTGTATTTTTGTTGGATACCCTGATGGTGTGAAGGGACACAGACTTGTTGATCTTGCCTCATACTGGCTCATCATTGAGTGAAGTGTCCAATTCGAGGAAAGTGTGTCGCATGTACCTCAACAACTGCATGCAGACACCTTCATTCTTCCACCTGTTCGAGATGATGAGCATGCACATGTCGACTCTTCTTCAGATGAGAGTTCTGATTCATAGGACTTAGATGATCTAGATACATAGTCAATACAATCAGATGCAGAGTCAGAGCATCCATATGCAGATGCAGAGCCAAAATAGAGGCCCAAGTGGGCAAAAACTACTCTTCAGGATGCAGGGGATCTTGTTGGTGATACAACCGATACTAGGAAGAATCGATTTGATTTCGAGGAGCCTCCTGTTTCACTCACTTCCATTGAACCATTTCCCTCCAGGAATCTTTTCTTGGTTCGGTCTTTAGATCCATATTCTTATGGTGAGGCTGCTGGAAATCCCTTTTGGGAATATGCCATGCAGGAGGAGTACAAATCCCTCCTCGAGAACCAGACTTGGGATCTGGTTCCCCTTCCTTATGGAAGGAAACTTGTCAGATGTAGATGGCTCTATAGAACCAAGAATGCAACGGATGGACATAATAGCAGATACAAAGCCAAGCTTGTTGCCAAAGGATTTCAACACGTGCATGGAATTGACTATGATGAGACCTTCGCTCCAGTAGCGAAGATGGATTCCATACGTTTGGCCCTTGCCATTGTGTCGGCTAAGGGATGGGAAGTCCATCATATGGACGTGAAGAATGCATTTCTTCATGGTGATCTCTCTGAGGAGATCTATTTGGAGTAGCTCCATGGATTTATGCAGGATTCATCTTTGGTCTGTCGATTGAAGAAGTCTCTTTATGGCCTCAAGTAGGATCCGTGGGCATGGTATGCTAAGATGGACTCCTACCTGTTGTCACAGAACTTTGTATGTTGTAAATAAGACCTAAATGTCTACATGCTTAGGACGGTTGATTCACTTCTACTCTTAGTTCTGTATGTTGATGATTTGTTGATCACCAATTGCTCAACTTCAGTGATTGTTGTAGTTAAGAGGATTCTACATGAGTACAGGTTTTTGATGACGGACATGGGTCCACTACACTTCTTCCTTGGACTCAAGATCATTCAAGATGTACCAGGCATCAAACTATCTCAGGCCAAGTATGCACGATATCTCGTTGAGATAATTCACATGACATACTACAAGTCTGCTCCGACTCCGTTCCTATCAGGATTCAAACTTGAGGATGGAAGGGACACTCCACTGGTTGACATCACACTGTACAGACAACTAGTGGGGAGCTTGTTGTATCTCACACACTCCAGACCAGACCTCTCCTATGTAGTTGGTGCAGTTTCCAGGTTGATGTAAGAGTCGCATGAGCTACATTGGAAGGCTGCAAAACATATCCTTCGATACGTACAGGGCACCATCACCTTTGAGATTCATTATGAAACAAACTCTACATTATATCTCATCAGGTTCACTAATTTTGATTGGGTTGGCGATAACATTGATCGCAAGTCCACATCTGGTTACTCACTCAGTCTTGGTTCTGGGCCTATCTGTTGGTCGAGCAAGAAGTAGGCTTCTTGTTAAGGTTTAAACTATCATTAGGTTTCTTTTCAATTTAATAGATAACCATAGCATAGATAGGATCACTGAGAGAAACAAAATCACAAGATACACAACATTTATCATGGGAAACCCTCATGGGGGAGAAAACCCAGCAAAAACTTCCTTAGTATAGATAGCCAATACAATGCCAAGACAATAAATCAAACACTTAGTCTTCAACACAAGGCTGGCATCACAACAACATTAGCACGAAGCTGGAAATATTCAGCATGAGGTTGGCATCACAACAACATCAACATGAAGCTGTAAATCTTCAGCACGAGGCTAGAATCACAACAACATCAACACAAAGCTGGAAATCTTTAAAACTAGGCTGGCATCAACACTACTCCCCCTTTCGAGGGAGGTCATTTCAGACTACACCAAGCTTATCTCGAAAGTGCTAAAAATTTACACGAGATAGAGGCTTGGTCAACACATCAACAACATGTTCATCCATGCCAACATAATGGAGGTTTATGGTTCCTCTCTGCACCATATCATAGATGTAATGATATCAGATCTCTATGTGTTTTTACTTGTCATGGAACATATGGTTCTCTGTCATCTTTATGCAACTCTGGTTATCACATAGGATCATAGTTGCTTCCATCTCCAGATCGAATAGACCTGTCAACAACTTCCGAAGCCATATGGCTTCACAACTAGTGGAACATGCAACAATGTATTCTGCTTTTGTTGTGCTGAGAGCAATGCTTGATTGCTTCCTACTGTGCCATGAGATCATGGATGACCCCAAGCTAAAACAACATCCCGAAGTGATATTTCTGTCAGAGATACTTCCATCCCAATTTTAATCGGTCTAACCACTCAGTCTGAAGTCATGATCTCCATTATAGTTGAGACCACAATCTAATGTACCCTTAAGGTACCTCATCACATGTTTACAACAACCAGGTGAACACGTCTGGGCTCTACCAAAAATAGACTCAAGGTGTTCACAAAAAAAAAAAATCTAGCCTAGTGTTTGTTAGATACATCAATGATCCAATGATCTGTCTGTACATCATAGCATCAATCAATTCCGATGAAGTGTCAACCAGGAGCTTCAACTTTGTTTCCATGGGTGTATTCATGGATTTGCACTCCAACATATCAAATCTCTCCAGTATTTCAATTGCATACTTCCCTTGGTTAAGGAAGATCTTCTTTGGGCTCTGCTAGACCTAAGACCTAAAAAATAATGCATTAGGCCAAGGTCTTTCATCTCAAATTCTACAGTGAGCTTCTTCTTACAATCAATGATGAGCTTTTCTTCTCTAGTTAAGAATAAGTCATTCACATACAACAACAATATAACAGGCTCATCATTCATAACCTTGAAGTAAAGGTTAGAATCAACTTTAATCTTTGTAAATCCCAGGCTCATTAAGAAATTGTCGATCCTTCCATACCAAGCTCTAGGAGCTTACTTCAATCCATACAGTGCCTTTTCAACTTGCAAACATGAGTCTTCCTGTCTTCAACTTCAAACCCTTGAGGTTGTTCTATATACACTTCTTCTTCAATAACACTATTCAAGAAAGTTGTTTTCACGTCCATCTGGTGTAACTTCCACTTCATATTAGCTGTAAGAGCTATGATGGTTTTGATTGAAGTGTATCTGACTACATGAGAAAACATCTCTTCATAGTCAATTCCTTCCTTTTGAGAAAAGCCACAAGCAAAAAACCTTGCTTTATATTTCTCAATACTTCCATCAGCAACATGTTTTATTTTGAAAATCCATTTGGAATATACCACATCCTTTCTCTTCGATGTGGGAATTATTTCCCATACACCATTCTTTATAATGGATTGGTATTCTTCTATCATGACATCTGCCCATTATTTCTTCTAAATGGCTTCTTCAAAGCAAGTAGGCTCATTCTCTAAGAGATCACACATCAAAGCCATATAACTGGAGAATGTCTTGGGTTTCTTGACTTGTCTCATGGTTCCTTCAGGGGAACCATGCTTCTCTCCATATTGAATAAGTTCCCTTGCCCATGCTGGCTTTATCTTGTGGGAGATCGTCATCTAGGGAGCTTCTTGAGATTCTATTATGTCACGATCTTCTAGAATCTCCTCATCAGGGGAAGTTATGACTTCCCTTACTGGTTCTACAACTCCGGGAGCCACATGTTCTTCTTCATATACTTCTTCAAGCTGGCATCTTCTTGATTTCTTGAGTGTTGCATCTTCATCAAAGGTTACATCCCTGCTGATCTTAATATGATGGTAACCTGGTATATAAACTCTGAAGGCCTTGGAGACCTCATAGTATCCAACAAATATTCCCTTCTTTCCTGAAGGGTCCAACTTGGTTCTCTTCTCTTTCAGAATGTGTACAAATATTGGACATCCATATATTTTGATATGGCTTACTTTTGGATTCTTTCCGGAAAAAATCTCTTCAGGGGTCTTGAACCCAAGTGCACTATGGGACAATCGGTTTTGTACATATATTGTTGTTTTTGCTGATTCTGCCCATAAGTGCATTGGAAGATCTTGATCATGGATCATAATCTTTACTGCTTCCATTATAGTTCTGTTCTTTCTTTCCGCTACACCATTTTGTTGAGGATTGTAGGGAGTGGTGAGCTCCCTCTTGATCCTGACATCTTTGCAAAAGTTTGAAAACTCTTTTGAAGTGTATTCTCCTCCATTATCTGACATGAGTATCTTCATCTTTCTTTCAGATAGATTCTCTATCAAGGCTTTGAATTCCTTGAATTTACTGAACACTTCATCTTTTGATTTCAAAAGGTAAACCTAGGTTTTGCGAGAATAGTCATCAATAAAAGAAACATAGTATACATACCCATTGATGGAGGTTGATGGCATTGGGCCACATACATATGAGTGAATGATCTCTAAGACTCCTATTGCTTTACTATCTCTCTTCGTGAAAGGGTTCTTGATGTTCTTTCCTTGTGCACATCCGTTGCACACACCTTCATGGTCAACCTTGAATTTTGGTAGACCTGTGACTACCTTGCTTACATATGGTAATTCCTTGTAGTTGAGGTGAGATAGTCTTCTATGCCAAAGTTAACATGAATTCTCAATGGAATGGCTCAATGCTGCTTCCGAGTGACCCTTTAGCTTATACAAGCCACCTTATTCTTTTCCAATAACAATTGCTTCTTCCATGATTTTTCCTTTGGGCCACATAAGAACTTCTCCATCTATGAAATCAAATCTGAAGCCTCTATTCTCTAAAGTTGAGATAGAAAGTAAGTTCTTTGTCAACCTGATACATATAGTACATCCTTCATCTTCATTGGGGTCCCTGAATCAAGTTTGTAATTTGATTCTCCTACTCCTTTGATAGGGTATTGATAATCATCTCCAAGTGTAACTTTCTGGGGAAAATTCTTTTCTATAAGGCAAGAGAGAATGTCTCTTTGACCTGTCATGTGCTTGGAAGCACCACTGTCTATGAGCCAAGTGTCCTCACCAGGTGATACTGATCTTGAGAGGGAAGAGATTAAGACATAGTCTTCAATCTGTTCTTTTATCATCTTTGTGGGTGGCTCTTCATATTCAATTGTATGGGCATGGTGCCTCTTGTTTCTCTTCTTTTATTATTCTCGTATAGCTGGACAATTCTTAGCAATATGTCCCATCTTGTCACAATGATAACGTTGGTAGGATGAGAAATCTTTTTCTCTTCTTTAACCTTTCTAAAACTTTCAGAATCTCCTTGGAGGGTGAGATTCTTTATGTATGAATTTGTTTGGGGGTTAATACTCCTTATGAGTTTATTTCTAGAAGTAATACCTCTTTCTTCCTCCTTTAGTATGAGTAGCTAGGGCTTGATATTCATCTCTTGATAGTAATGCTTCTTGGTCAGCTACTCTTGCTTCTTCTTGAACACATTCTTCCCAAAGACTATCAAAGTGTAGTTTCTCCTTTCTGGAACAAATAGTTTAGATGAATTCATCCCAAGGTCTTGTGATACCATTAAGGGCTATCATTATAAGTTCGTCTTCATCTATAGTATCATCAATTACTTCTAGCTATTATTTGAATTGTGATATTCTGAAGAAGTATTCCTGAATTGTTTCTCCTTTCTGCATCCTTTTACTTTTGACTTGAGTTATTAGATTCATCTTTCGATTAATGGTCTTTCCTTCATACAATCTGGTTAGGGCATCAAACATTTCTTTTGGAATCTTATTTGAAGCCACTTGAGGAATCAAGTGATCTTTAATATAATCTGCAATGATTCTCTTGGCCCTAACTGTGTCCTTTTGGTGTTTTGCTTTATCTGCAACATCAGTAGGTTCTGGTACATCTTCTTTAATGAATCTTGCTAGGTCATTCTCTTCAAGAATGAGCGCAATCCTATATTTCCAAGAACGAAAGTTTTCCACACCTTCTAGCTTGTCAACAAGCTTAGTACTTGCAAACATCTTTACCTGGAGCTAGGAAAATGACCAAAAATTGAAAATGCCTAGAATTTAATTTTGTACTTACCAGGAGGTGCGTTTGGCTGAGGTGAGTAGCCTGGTGCAGTTAGATTTCAGAAAATCCAAATTTTTCTCCTTCAAACTTGACCAATGGAATTCTGGATTGGTACTTCTGGTACTGGTTCTGGTTTCTTAATTTTCTGGTACTTTTGGTTTTCTGGTACCAGTGAAAACTAAGGTTTCACTTTTCGGGAGTTCTACCCATTGAAAAAGTGCGCTGAAGGTGCTATAGAGTTACCTAGGATAGGGCACACTTTTCTAGAAGATTTTTAGGCTAAAATTCCTCTTCAATAAAAGCCCTAATTTTCTTGTACGACAATAATGACGTTTTTCTTTATCCAGTGAAAGATGTTCTCTTTAGCTTAACTCTGATACCATGTTAAGGTTTCATCTATTATTGGGTTTCTTTTCAATTTACTAGATAACCATAGCATATATAGGATCACCGAGAGAAACACAATCACAAGATACACAATATTTATGCTGGGAAACCCTCATGGGGGAGAAAACCCAACAAAAACTTCCTTAATATATATAGCTAATACAATGCCAAGACAATAAACCAAACACTAGAGAATATCCTCTACTGAGTAATGCACCTCTCTCTTCCTTCTTCTCCAACTGCAGCTACCAAAATTGTACACTGAGTGAACGAATGAGTGAGTGATCAAATGAGGTGTTGGGTTCCTTTATTTATACAAACTGACGGGTGCTGGAAAGGTGTCTCTTCACTGGGCAGGACCAACTTGTCTTCTGAGTGGTTAAAACCACTTTAAATGGCCTAGGGGACGACTTCTCAATTTTCGTAATATATTTAGGGTTTGACCAATCCAATAAAGGGGATTTGGTTAATTACAATACCCAACATGATCAATCCACAAAAGGGGATTGATATAATGAATAATAACTCAATAATAAATAGAATACTCTTTGCAGTTACAATATTTAAACACTGCTATTTCTCTATCTTCGGCCGAGGAAGAGTATAGAGGGGTAGTTAACATAACCATTTAGGCTATGTGGCTACAACTTTTTCTCACTGAGTTGGGAATTCAGTTTCATTGGCCGATTGTCATCTAGTGTGACAACCAGAGCACTATAAAGTTATGCAGAGATCTAGTTCAGAGGCAGCGGACGAAGCAGATCGAGATCCACATGCACTACATCTGAGACTTAGTACACAAGGGGATCATCAACCTATAGTTCTGTCCTTTAGCAGAACAGATGACATACATCTTCACCAATACCTTTACTGAGCAAAAGTTCCATTATCTGCAAAGTTGTCTTGGAGTGAAGGACACAGTTTCCTAACAACTGTAGTTCTTCTTTATACATACATTTTACCTTGAGGGGGGTTTTTTTTCCCACTTTCCTCATTTTATTTCAGTGTATCTTTTGTATTTGGGTACCTAACATGGCCTCGTTGTCGGGACCCATTCTTTATTTTAACCATAGTGATGTTCAGGGGGGGTGTTGGAGTTACTTGTTGAGTTGAGTCTAGATGCTGCATTGGTTTTGTCACCATGAAACATTGGGATCATCACCAAATAATTCACATTAGCCTTAGTATCATCACCATACTTGCGCATTACCCATGATTCCGTGATCTTTTCCTCACTTCACTCTGTTTCAGTCAGTTAACTGAAGACTGGTAGGCTAGTTAACTCAACTAGGTGGCAGTTCACTCTCGTAACTTCTTGAGAGACTAGACTAGGTGGCAGTTTACTCCCGTTACTGCTGGTGTGTGTTTAGATCACTCTATACCACCACTATGGAGCATTGGCTTCTCCTCCAGTGTGCATTGGTTGAGTTATATAGAGTATATCATGTGTAAATTATTCATTATTCATTACGGTTAATGAGAATTCTTCCATTCCTTCTCTCTTGCTTCTTCTCTCTCAATTTCTCTCTACAAATGTGTGTGGTATTTTCTAGCTAGATCTGTTATGTGCAGGTTCAACACATTTACAAAACTTAGTTAAGAATGTTTATATGTAGTGCAAATTTTTGTATTTACTCTCTTCATATGTAAAAGTATACACATGGAAGGTTAGCAGTAATATTTTTGTAAACTTTGATAATTCAAGATGCTCTCTAAAAACTGGGACAATTTTTCCTTTGTTGGAAACATCTAAGCATCTTGCATTTTGGTACTCCATGGCTATTTTTGCCTTAGCTCAACCACTTTTATAATAAAAATTATAACCGTTCATGTTTAAAAAAAAACTTTCTTTATTTTAGAAAACCATAAATAGTGGACTAGGCCGTAACTAGTAAACCCCAAAATCAGTAATGGATATTGAACTAGAATCCAGATGGTTCCCTATTCCAAACAATGTGAGGTATACTTGGGACTTTTCACTGGGTGTAACTGCTATTGTTGACCAGGGTCATTTCGACCCATCAAAAAAATTGGTACTAGACGGAGGGCCTCATGACAAGCTCCTCTCCATATTTCTATATGGGATCACCCTTCGAGTCTTCTGAGACCCTCAAGTGGCATCCCAAAAAGGACATTTGATCTCTTGTCAAATTTGAAGTTCGATGATGAAGGGCAAGTTTCTACATTTGGGAATCTTAATCCAATTTAAGATTACGCGTCATATTCTTAAAAACAAAAAGGATTCTATGAACTAGTCTTCTTTCAGGAAATTCTCTCAATATCGTACTCGACTAGAAGAAAATAAGAAATTGTGTTTTCATTGAACTTAATGAAACAAAAGTTGAACATGAAAAACCATGTTTTTGATGACTATTTTTTTTTTCTAGAAATGATTTTGAGCATCGATATATCATTCATTGAACTTCTACATTCTGGAACTACTAATTTCTCTTAACATAGGCTAATGGTAGAGGAGATATAGCATGATTTACCCAAAKAATTTTTAGATCTCCATGGAGGAACAACTACAAATAGACAACCCATCATCATGCATGATAAAGGAAACAACGAGTTGATCCAAGAGGTATTGTCATCTAGATTTGCTTCAAAGTTGCAAGTTAATCTCCAGGAGTGGGTACATCACTTATATTTGGATTCCTTTACAATACTCTCACATTGCCAAAATGTTTTGATGATATTATTGGATATTTCTTGGAGTTATCTTTTGCTTGAATATTTCCTCAAACCAGTAAGAATCTAATGCTTTTTTCTTTGGAACAACTTCATAATGTTTTAATTATTTCCATTAAACATTACGTGATACCTTAGTTGCATTCACCTACATGATGCCATGATACCTCGATAGATATTGAGGTAATTAAATGACTATATTGTATTTATTACTTTACATAACATTTGTTGAGCTAGTATAGGTTAGGGTAGAAGTAATATATCTTTATTTTCATTCTTGCTTTTAGAATAAGATTTTGTCTTATTTTGGTTTATGCTTTTAAATAAAGCCAACATATATTCTATTAGGTTTTTGCTTTGTTTCATGATAACTTACTTTACTTCTAGTTTCTTTTACATAGGAATTTTATGCTTTTGAATAATACATTTTGCTTTGTTTTGAACTTGAAGTTTGACATGAGTTTGGTTTGTCTCTAATTTCATAAGAAATCCATGTGCATAAACCTTTTGAAAAGGCTTGAAAGAATATTTTTCTCGCTTCAATCCTTCACCTTATTATCACTAGCCAGGAATTAAGTTAGAGATCACAATTTGGAACTTCTGAACATGTATCTATTATAAAAGACGTTGCATTATTGGGAAAGTTAGGATATAACATTTATGAGCTCCCAAATGAAGGATTGTGCCCTGCAACACTAAAAGGATTACCTTTCTATTGATGAGTCCAAAATCATCCCACAACAGTAAGGGGTTACCCCCGGTAATAAGTCCTAATTAGACCTCTCACCATTTGGAATAGGGAACCCATCTAGATTCTGGTCCGAAAACCATTGTTGGTTTGGTTTTACCGGTTGCAACTTGGTCCATTAAAAATGGTGAGTGATGGATGGTTATGCAAGTAGAAGATGTAGACGAAGACTATGTAAATGCATGTCTAATATATTTCTAATGTATCCTATCCTAGCTAGGAGAGAACTATATTAACAAAATAAGTTGTAATGAAACTAAAGTATGTATAAACCCCAATCAAATAGCTGTCATGAAGGCACACAACTAGAAACACATGCATACATGTCTATAACAAGAAAAGTCTAAGTCACATTTCTTCATACATTCATAACTCATTCGCTCAGGACATGTAATATAAGAAAGAGTGAAAATACTGCAAGAAAACATATATTGCATTAGAATAGTCCATAAACAATCATGTTCTTACAACCCATGTGAATAACAAAAATTCTGCTTGAAATAGTTCGCAGCAAAACAACAACACATGCGAGTCCTTCTCTCTGTCAAAAGTTGGCCCTGAGGGCTTCTCCATAACAACATTTTCAACAATAGTACATAAAAACTCTAAGGAAATCTCTCCAATTTTAGTTGACATTGTATTCCCAAAATAGTTCCGAAGTCTATAATGTTTGAAGAGCCAAAAGCCCCTTCTTTGGGTATAATTTTAGTATTTAATGAGGTTCAATGTGACCGTTGGAATTTCGCCTTCCAACGTTTGTCTTATTCCCTTTGTAATAATGAGAAACAAATACAATAGTTACAATTTGAATTTGTCTTTTAGCATTGGTGGGCCATCATGGATTTTGGCCATATGTGCCTCGTGCATCATGAAGACTGACCTAGGCATGGGAACATCTTCGTCAAATAGGTCTGAAAGTCAATCATCATGGAATTTCTAGGTCTTCTCTTCATCCATTTGCCTGTGATTTTATTTTCTGCTCCTCTATCACTGCTACATCTTTCGTTATTTCTCCTTCACCATCTTTAGCTGTAGATTGTATCGTGAGAATGTTGAGCATGAACGTCCTCCGCTTGGTACCTGGTACCACTAAACATACAATAGATGAGAGTAAATTCAAATAAAATATCATGAATAATCATTAGAACACATATAACTGAGGCATTAAATTATTTAAATATCGATTCAACTTCCTTGGATTCAATTCCTGGTTCACCTACTCATGATTGAGGCACTACGTTCTCTTGGGATGCCAACAAGGTACCTTTATTAATATTGAAAATTTAAGGCAATATGTTATTATTTTATTAAAACCCATAAATAAAAAGTTGTAGAGCTTGGAATACCTTTCCAATGGTATAAAGAACACACAAAATGGACATTTGAGTCAAACGTTATGGTCGTTTTACAAAACACAATGTTTTAGGTTTCAAAGGAGTTGATGGGAAGTCCTTTGATGTGAATCTTGATGGGAACTCTTCCGATGTATGAGGGTGGGGGGGGAGAAATATTAGATAAAATGTATAATAAATTATACATTTTCTCTAATATTTCCCCGCCCCCCTAAATTATACATTTTCTCTAATATTTCCCTATTATTCCCCCGACCCTCATATGAGGATGGGGGGAATAATAGAGAAAACATATATGAGGGTGGGTGTGGGTGTGGGGATGTGGGGATTAATAGGATAAAACATATCCCCCACACCCACCCTCATATGTGCATCATATGATTTTGAATGAACTCCTCCGATTTGCATCAAAGGTCATCCTTGCAACTGATTTGGGTAGGTTTGGCGAAGTTTCTAATAACTTTTTATGCATCCTCAATCGCTTCTCCTTATGATTTTAGAGATTCCTAGTTTGTTTTCTGTTTCATAGTACCTTCCATCTCATTTATATTGATTTTCTTTATTATCTTCTATGATAACTACTTTCTCATTATTCCCAAGTGCAATAGCCTCGTTGAATGCAAATTTTACCTCAAATGCTATTTTATAGATTGCTTCATCATTCTATTCGGAGCAATACTTATGTACCAGTTTCGAGGACAACCTCTGAGTGTCAGGATTATGGACGGAACTATTTTGTTTTTTGGTGATAAGCATGAGACATAGAGATTCCATTGACGAATATCGATAGCGAACACCTTTGCACATTTAATGTGCTTGACAAAAAATGTTTAGATGTGTTTTGGAGGGGACCATTTTGGTAGTCATCGACATATTCTTGGATTCTGGTGGTGCCTTCTGAGAAATGTATCTTCTATCCTTCTATCATCCCCTTGTAGTCTGGGGGAAGAATGCTTAAAAGATTCTTGCAGATCTAATTATGGAAAGTGACATCGGTTCTCAGCTAGTCCAAATCCATTAATATTGTGAGAAACTACAACACTATGATGTTTCATGGGTATGTGATCCAGATGGATGTCGATGTTCTCCCACCTATTCTAACTGGTTCATTTTGGCAATTTTTTTCCTAGTTTTCGGGTCCCTGACTTGTGGGGCCGTTTTGAGGCCCTAAACAACGTTTTTAGGGCTCACCACACTAATAATAACCTTTGATAAATAACAACAAAATGTGTAGTCCCCGGATAGACCTTTCCAATGGAATATCATGTGCCTAAAACAAAGATCGTATACAAAAGTTACGACCCTGGGAAGTTGATGTACTAACTTACCCAAACGGGGCCCACATGACTTTTGGCGCTTCATCTCCCAGGGTTAGGTTTTTCGATGTCTAGGGTTTTTGAAATTCCTGTTTAATGTAAAAATGCCTTCAAAGCCTGATTTTAATCATCTTCTTATGAATGAGCGCAACCGTCACATCTCTTCTAAGAGATAAGCCGCCAACATTCCAACAAGATTGTTTTTCACTGCATTTTACAGTTTCATCTTATTTCCTTATTGAATAGAAAACCAGTTTAACTGTATCTCTGTTATTCTGTGTTAAGCATCTTTTAATAATCTGTATTCATTTCGTTCTGCTCATAAAATCTAGATCAGTGGTATCAGAGCGGTCTTCTCATTGTCATCTTAATGCATGTCCCCAATGAGGTTAGGGTACAAAGAATTGGGTCTCGAGATTGTTTCTCTTAAGGACAAAATCTCTCGCATGCCCAAGCGACCTCTCATGGTAGAAGAAAACAAAGATGATGGGACATGAGATCCTTTCAAAATGTTGCTTGAGGAATCCCTCACGCAACAGAGGAACGAGATGATGGATAGCTTTGTGCAAATCCTTTGATGTCTGCCAACAGGCAACACATCTTCCTCGAGTGGAGGTGTCGCCCCCTTCAAGGTACAAATCAGCTTCGATATTACTATATTTGAAGGTCAGATAGACAAAGATGCTGTAGACACGTGGTTGAATCTACTAGAAGGGTATTTTTTTGTCCATAATTTTTTAACTAGAGAAAAAATTACTTTTGCGCTCCTCAAAGTCAAAGATTGGTGGGAAACTTTCTTTGAGCAAAAGGAAACAAAGGAACCCTCATTAATTACAGTCACGACCACCTA
>JASDQU010107893.1:9978-27242 GCA_032191745.1 Picea mariana | reverse complement strand
AAAGATGAGGTATTGTGTGATGTTTCTCCTCTCAAAGTTTGTAATGTTCTTTTGGGACAACCTTATTTATGGAAACGTCATGTTGTATATGAGTCTAGGCCTCATAGTGTTATTATTACTTTGAACAAGAAATTGTACAAGATACCCGAGGCAGTCCCTCCTAGTGATATTTCCTTGATCTCTGCCAAGCATTGTAGGAAGGTCATCTATCAAACAAGGAAATTTGTCTTCTTCATGATTCTCTCTCAGAGTAAGCGAAATATCGTAGCCACATCCAGGGCCTCTGCGACCGATCTCTCCACACAACAGAAGCAAGTGGATAAGGTCATGGAAGAATACTCATATATCTTCTCCTCTCCTATCAGGGTACCTCTGCACTACCAGGTCAAGCATCCCATCGATCTGATCCTAGGCACACCGCTACCCAATAAGCCAGTCTACTGTCGCTCTCTGTTACAAAATGAGGAGATCAAGAGGCAGATCCAAGAACTGCTCCATAAGGGGCACATCCGTCCCATCTCATCGCCTTGTGGGAGCCCAATCATACTAGTGCAGAAGAAAGATGAGACCTGACAACTCTGCATTTGTTACCGGGCCCTGAATAAAATCGCAGTCCGGAACTGGTACTCGATTCCCCAAATTGATGACCTCCTTGATCAAATCATGGGGGCCAAATACTTCAGTAATATTGATATGAAGTTTGGCTACCACCAGGTCCCAATAGAACATATATATGTATGCAAGATTGTCTTCAAGTCAAAACAAGGCCTTTTTGAATGGTTGGTCATGCCCTTTGGTTTGAAAACTTCTCCAACAACGTTTATGAGGATGATGGACGATATCTTGCAACATTTCACCAATTATTTTGTAGTGGTGTATTTGGATGACATCCTCATCTACAACAAGACTTGGGTGGACCACTTGCAGCATATTCAGTAGGTTCTGCACACCCTGTGACAACACAAACTATATGCAAACTTGGAAAAATGCTCCTTTAGCATGGACAAGGTCCATTACTTAGGCTACATCGTTGATCATCATGGTGTGCATATGGATCCAACCAAGATCTGGGTCATTTGTGATTGTCTAGCCCCAACCACACTCACTAAGCTACAGAGCTTCTTGGGCCTCACCAATTTCTATCGCAGGTTCGTGTTGGGATTCTCTCATATCACATGGGCCCTCATCCAAGTAACCAGGGGTGGCGGTAAGGTAAAATTTGTGTGGGGCCCATCCCAACAACAAGAATTTGATGACTTGAAGTAGTGTTTGTGCTCATCCACAATGCTTTCATTACCGGACCTACAACATCCCTTTGAGATTGAGACAAATGCTTCAGACTATGCTGTGGGCGTCATTCTCACTCAACACAGCCACCCCATGGTGTATCATAGTGAGAAATATCAAATGCAAGCTTGTCGCCAGTGGAGACATTACATTCTTGGGAAGGAGATAGTCATCCACACTGATCACAAGCCACTACAGTTCATGCAGACCCAAGGAAAATTGTAGAATGAACGCCATCAGAAGTGGTCCACATACTTACAACAATTCCACCTCAACATCAAGTATACAACAGGAAGTACCAACGGAGTTGATGATTGCCTCAACCGACCTCCATTCATGGCACTCACCATGGTGCTAGACTCTTGTGGCCATGAGACCTCTGGATGGCCCCACCTCCATGAGACAGACCTTGACTTCTCCACCACCTACCAAATGTTGGGAGCAAACTCAGTGCTCGCTAATTTCCATCTTCAGGACGAGCTGTTGTGCTGTCTGGGCCATCTCTGCATTCCATCAAGCGAGCACGCGAAGATGATTTGGGAAGCTTACACTTTGGCATAGAAATGACAGTGGAAGCTTACATTTCTACTGGCCGAAACTTTGATAGGATGTCGGCAAGTATATAAGATCCTGCACTGCTTGCGCTGTTTCCAAACCAACCACTAAGAAACAGGGCCTATACACCCCTATTCCTACTCCTGACAAGCCATGGGAATCCATCTACATGGACTACATGTCATGCCTCCCGTCCACCAAGAGGGGAAATAAGTGTGTTTTTGTGTTTGTTGATTGCTTTTCCAAGATGGCAATTTTGGCCGCCTGCAAGAACAACATCACTATAGAGGCCACTGCCAAGATCTTCTTTGAACACGTCTGGGTACACTTTGGGATCCCAAAAACCATTGTCTCAGATCGGGACAGTCGATTCCTCAGCACATTTTGGTCAAGCCTATGGTCACTATTGGATACCAAGCTCACCAAATCCACTGCCTTCTACCTCCAGATAGATGGCTAAACTGAGGTCGTCAATCAAATGTTCATACCTATCCTACGCATGTACAATTCCAAGAACCCTCGCACATGGGATGAGAGTCTTCCCTATATCCATCATAGCTACAACCAAGCCCTGCATAGCTCAACTGGCTACACACCCTTTCAGATGTGGTTGGGATTCCAACCATTGGGCCCCATGGATGTTGCACTACCCCGGAAGAACACCTCAGATGACTCATCTCCTGCTCCACCAGAAGATGACAAAGCCACCTGGTTCATTGAGCAGATCCATCACATCCACCAACAGGTTCATGATATTTTACAGAAGTCCAATTCCAAGTACAAACAATGCCATGATCAACACCGGGTGCCACATAAGTTTCAGGTGGGTGACAAAGTTTGGTTGCATTTGCAAAAAGAACACCTTACAGGGCCCCATCGGAAGCTTCACCCACTTTGGTATGGGCCAAACACCATCACCAAGGATGTGGATGACAATATTTTTGCGCTCAACATTCCCCCTTTCCTTGGCCTGCACCCAGTCTTCAATGTGGCTCTCCTTCGGCCATATTTCCCACCATTATTGGACACCTCAGAGATAGCATAGCAGTTGACACTAACATATCTCAACCCTGACTGCATGCAACAGGCATCCAATGATCATATTTTGGACACACATATCAAGGGAACTCGACAACAAAGGATCCAACTTTATTGAGTTGTCAAAGCAGGGTAGCTCCTGAACCAAGGAAAGTGGCTCACGCGAGGCCAAATTCAACAACAATTTACTCATCTGATGGGGGAACTCAACACAATGGAGAAAATTTCTTCCTAAGGGGGGAGGATTGATCTAGATGGATTTTGGTGGCCTCCCACCTATTCCAACTGGTTCATTTTCACAGTTTTCCAGTTTGGCATTTTTTTTCCTAGTTTTCGGGTCCCTAATTTGCGGAGCCGTTTTGAGGCCCTAAACAATGTTTTTAAGGCTCACCACAATAAAAAATTGCCTTTGATAAATAACAACAAAATGTGTATTCCTCAGATAGACCTTTCCAATGAGATATCGTGCGCCTAAAACGAAGATCGTATGCAAAAGTTACGACCACGGGAAGTTGATGTACTAACTTACCCAAACGGGGCCCACATGACTTTTGGCGCTTTATCTCCTAGGGTTAGGTTTTTGGATGTCTAGGGTTTTTGAAATTCTTGTTTATTGTAAAAAGGCCTTCAGATCCTGATTGTAATCATCTTCTTCCGAATGAGTGCAACCATCCCATCTCTTCTCAGAGATAAGCCACCACCATTCCAGCAAGCTTGTTTTTCGCTGCATTTATAGTTTCAGCTTATTTCTTTATTGAATAGAAAACCAATTTTACTGTATCTATGTTATTCTGTGTTAATCATATTTTAATAATCTGTATTCATTTTGTTCTACTCATAAAATCTAGATCAGTGGTATCGTAGCGGTCTTCTCCTTATCTTCTTAATGCATTTCCCCAACGAGGTCAGGGTACAAAGAATTGGGTCTCGAGCTTGTTTCTCTTGAGGACAAAAGCTCTCGCACGCCCAAGCGACCTCTCATGGCAGGAGAAAATAAATATGATGGGACAAGAGAACCTTTCAAAATGTTTATTGAGGAATCCCTCACACAAAAGAGGAACAAGAAGATGGATAGTTTCACGCAAATCCTTTGGTGACTACCAATAGGCGACACATCTTCCTTGATCGGAGGTGTCGCTACCTTCAAGGTACAAATCAACTTTGATATTTCTATATTTGAAGGTAAGATAGAAAAAATTTTTGTAGACAAGTGGTTGAATCTACTAGAAGGGTATTTTTCTGTCCATAACTTTTCAAATAGAGAAAAAATTACTTTTGCGCTCCTCAAAGCCGTTCCCCATGTCAAAGATTTGTGGGAAACTTTCTGTGAGCAAAAGGAAATAGAGGAACCCTCATTATTTACAGTCATAACCACCTGGGAATCCTTTCGGGATGCTATTAAGGAACAATACTACCCTGTCGGAAGTTATGATGACTTGTATACCAAATGGACCACACTGCGGCAAGAAAGAGACCAAGTAGTGCCAGATTTCACAAATATCTTCCATACCCTGCGCACCAAGCTGGGTATCAAAGATTCGGAGAAACATCTAGTGCTCAAGTATCACAGTGCTCTAGATAGATACATCTAGACCAAAATGAAATTTTTGGACATCTCGTCCTTGGGCGTGGTGTATCGATATGCCGTTAAAATTGAGCAGAAGCTCAAACAAAAGACACGACAATTTGTGCTTGGGAACCCCTCGTAGCAAAAACCATGAAAGGCAGACCAAACCTAAAGAAAAAAGGATAGAGCAAAGATGGACAGTATCAAGACAACCAGTCTAAGCTGCAAGAAAAGAAGGACACCGAAAATAAAAAGAAGGATACTGGGAAGTGGTGCGACTTCCATAAGAGCCCTTGGCATAAAATTGCTGATTGCCGCTCAAAGCAGTCACTATTGGCCGAAGTGAAAGCCTCCGAATCAAATGTGGGTTCTAAATCTGAGTCAGAACCAAAAAGGGGAAGACGGATCATTGATATGGAACCCAGTGCCACTGTTTCTACCACCAAGCTCCAACCTGGTGAACCAGACGATCCAGAAGAAGGTGAGCGCCTTTTCCATTCGCGGATGTGGGTAAAAGGCACCCCACTGCACTTCATCTTTGATAGCGGTAGCCAAAAGAACCTCATATCAACATAGATCATCAAGCGATTGGCCCTGTCGACAACACCACACCCTCATCTCTACACCATTTGATGGCTACGCCAAGAAAGCGATCTTCGCGTCAGCCAATAGTGTCGACTTTCGTACGACATTAATACCTTCAAAGATGAGGTATTGTGTGATGTTGCTCCTCTCAAAGTTTGTAATTTCTTTCAGGACAACCTTATTTATGGAAAGGTCATGTTGTATATGAGTCTAGGCCTTGTAGTGTTATTGTTACTTTGAACATGAAAGTGTACAGGATACCTGAGGTAGTCCCTCCTAGTTCTATTTCGTTGATATCTACCAAGCAATGTAGGAAGGTCATCTATCAGACCGAGAAATTTGCCTTCTTCGTGATTCACTCTCAGAGTAAGCGAAAGATCACAACCACATCCAGGGCCTTCATGACCGATCTCTCCACAAAATAGAAGCAAGTGGATAAGGTAATGGAAGAATACTCAGATATCTTCTCCTCTCCTAACGGGGTACCTCTGCACTTCCAGGTCAAGCATCCCATCGATTTGACCCTAGGTGCACCGCTACCCAATGAGCCAGTCTACTGTCGCTCTCTGTTACAAAATGAGGAGATCAAGAGGCAGATCCAAGAACTGCTCCATAAGGGGCACATCCGTCCCATCTCATCGCCTTGTGGGAGCCCAATCATACTAGTGCAGAAGAAAGATGAGACCTAACAACTCTGCATTTGTTACCGGGCCCTGAATAAAATCGTAGTCCGGAACTGGTACTCGATTCCCCAAATTGATGACCTCCTTGATCAAATCATGGGGGCCAAATACTTCAGTAATATTGATATGAAGTTTGGCTACCACCAGGTCCCAATAGAACATATATATGTATGCAAGATTGTCTTCAAGTCAAAACAAGGCCTTTTTGAATGGTTGGTCATGCCCTTTGGTTTGAAAACTTCTCCAACAACGTTTATGAGGATGATGGACGATATCTTGCAACATTTCACCAATTATTTTGTAGTGGTGTATTTGGATGACATCCTCATCTACAACAAGACTTGGGTGGACCACTTGCAGCATATTCAGTAGGTTCTGCACACCCTGCGACAACACAAACTATACGCAAACATGGAAAAATGCTCCTTCGGCATGGATAAGGTCCATTACTTGGGCTACATTTTTGATCAACATGGTGTGCATGTGGATCCAACCAATATCTGGGTCATCTGTGATTGGCCATCCCCAACCACAGTCACTGAGCTTCAGAGCTTCTTGGGCCTTGCCAATTTCTTTAGATACTCTGATATCGCATGGGCCCTCAGCTAAGTAACCAAGGGTGGAGGTAAGGCAAAATTTGTGTGGGGCCTGTCCCAACAACAAGAATTCAATGACTTGAAGTAGCGTTTGTGCTCATCCCTAGTGATTTCATTACTGGACCTACAAAATCCATTTGATATCGAGACAAATGCTTCAGACTATGTTGTGGGCGCCGTTCTCACTCAACATGACCACCCCTTGGCATATCATAGTGAGACACTATCAGATGCTATCTGTAAGTACCCTACTTACGACAAATAAATGTGCTCCATTGTGAAATCCTGCCGCCAGTGGAGACATTACATTCTTGGGAAGGAGACAATCATCCACATTGATCACAAGCCACTACAGTTCATGCAGACCCAAGGAAAATTGTAGAATGACCGCCATCAAAAGTGGTCCACATACTTACAATACTTCCACCTCAACATCAAGAATAAAACAGAAAGTACCAACCAAGTTGTTGATTTCCTCAGTCGACCTCCAATTGCTGTACTCACCATGGTGCTAGACTCTTGTGGTCATGAGACCTCTGGATGGCCCCACCTCTATGAGACATACCCTGACTTCTCCACAACCTACCAAATGTTGGGAGCAAACTCAATGGTCGCTAATTTCCATCTTCAGGATGAGCTGTTTTGCCGTATGGGCCATCTCTGTGTTCCATCAAGCAAGCACACGAAGCTGATTTGGGAAGCTCACTATGGTCAGGTGGCATGGAACTTTGGCGTCAAAAAGGTAGTGGAAGTGCTCCAAAAACATTTCTACTAGCCGAAACTTCGACAGGATGTCGACAAGTATATCAGGGCCTACACTGCATGCGCTATTGCAAAACCGAACATTAAGAAACATAGCCTGTACACCCCTTTTATTACTCCTAAAAAGCCATGGGAATCCATCTCAATGGACTACATGTCATGCCTTCCATCCACCAAGAGGGGAAATGACTGTGTTTTTATGGTTGTTGATCTCTTTTCAAAGATGGCGATTCTGGCTCCCTCAAGAAGAAAATCACTGCAGAGGCCACTGCCAAGCTCTTCTTTGAACACGTCTGGGTACACTTTGGGATCCCACAAACCATTATCTCAGATCGGGACAGTCAGTTCCTCAACACATTTTGGTAGAGCCTCTGGTCACTACTGGATACCAAGCTCATCAAATCCACTTCCTTCCACCCCTAGTCAGATGGCCAAACTGAGGTCGTCAATCAGACGATCATACATATACTGTGCATGTACAATTCCAAGCACCCCTGCACATGGGATGAGAGTATTCCCTATGTCCAACATAGCTACAACTGAGCCTTGCATAGCTCAACTGGCCACAATCCCTTTCAGCTGGGGTTGGGATTCCAATCATTGGCCCCCATGGATATTGCACTACCCCTGGCGAACACCTCGGAAGACTCGTCTCCTGCTCCACCAGAAGACGACAAAGCCACTCGATTCATTGAGAGGATCTATCACATCTTCCAACAGGTTCAGGCGACTCATCTCCTGCTCCACCAAAATATGACAAAGCCACCTGGTTCATTGAGAAAATTCATCGCATCCGCCAACAGGTTTAGGATATTTTACAGAAGTCCAATGCCAAGTACAAGCAATGCCATGATCAACACCAGGTGCCACATAAGTTTTAGGTGGGCAAAAAATTTTGGCTGCACTTGTAGAAAGAATGCCTTATAGGGCCGCATTGAAATCTTCACTCACTCTGGTATGGGCCATACACCATCACCAAGGCTATGGGTGACAATGTTTTTGTGCTCAACATTCCCCCTTTCCTTGTCCTGCACTCAGTCTTCTCCTTCGACCATATTTCCCACCATTATTGGACACCTCAGAGATAGCAGAGCAGTTGACACCAATAGAGATCAATCCTGAATGCATGCAACAGGAATCCAGTGATCATATTGTAGACACACAAATCAAGGGCACCAAACAGTAAAGCATCCAGCTTTATCGAGTTGTCAAAGAAGGGAAACTCCTGCACCAAGGAAAATGTCTCACATGGGGCCAAATTCAACAACAATTTCCTCATATGATGGGGGAACTCAACGCAAAGGAGAACATTGCTTCCTGAGGGGGGAGGATTGATCCAGATGGATGTCGGTGGCCTCCCACCTATTTCCACTGGTTTATTTTGGCAGTTTTCCAGTTTGACAGTTTTTCCTTAATTTTCGGGTCCTTGACTTGCGGGGCCATTTTGAGGCCCTAAACAATGTTTTTAGGGCTCACCACAGTTGAAAATGACATTTTATAAATAGAAACAAAATGTGTATTCCTCGGATATACCTTTCCAACAGGCTATCGTGAGCCTACAATGGATATCATATGAAAAAGTTACGACCCCATGAGGTTGATGTACTAACTTACCCAAACAGGGCCCACATGACTTTTGGCACTTCATCTCCTAGGGCTAGATTTTTGGATGTATAGGGTTTTTGACATTCCTGTTTATTGTAAAAAGGCCTTCAGAGCCTGATTGTAATCATATTCTTGCGAATGAGCATAGCCGTCACATCTCTTCTCAAAGATAAGCCGCCACCATTCCAACAAGCTTGCTTTCCGCTGCATTTTACAGTTTCAATTTATTTCCTTATTGACTAGAAAACCAATTTTATTGTATCTCTGTTATTCTGTGTTAAGCATATTTTAATAATCTGTATTCATTTCGTTCTGCTCATAAAATCCAGATCAGTGGTATTAGAGTGGTCTTCTTCTTGTTGTCTTAATGCATGTCCCCAATGAGGTTAGGGTACAAAGAATCAGGTCTTGAGCTTGTTTCTCTTGAGGAAAAAAGCTTTCGCACGCCCAAGCGACCTCTCATGGCAGGAGAAAACAAATATGATAGGACAAGAGATCCTTTCAAAATGTTGCTTGAGGAATCCCTCACACAAAAGAGGAACGAGATGATGGATAGTTTCGCGCAAATTCTTCGGCGGCTACCAACATGCAACACATCTTCCTCGAGCGGAGGCGCCTCCCCCTTAAAGGTACAAATCAACTTCGATATTCCTATATTTGAAGGTCAGATAGACACATATGTTGTAGACAAGTGGTTGAATCTACTAGAAGGGTATTTTTCGTTCCATAACTTTTCAAATAGAGAAAAAATTACTTTTGTGCTCCCCAAAGCCGTTCCCCATGTCAAAGATTGGTGGGAAACATTCTGTGAGCAAAAGGAAACAGAGGAACCCTCATTATTTATAGTCGCGACCACCTGGGAATATTTCAGGGATGCTATTAAGGAACAATACTACCATATCAGAAGTTATGACGACTTGTATACCAAATGGACCACATTGCGGCAAGAAAGAGACCAAGCAGTGCCATATTTCACAAATATCTGCCATACCCTGCGCATCAAGCTAGGTATCAAAGATTCAGAGCGACATCTGGTTCTCAAGTATCACAGTGCTCTACATAGATACATCCAGACCAAAATGGAATTTTTAGACATCTTGTTCTTGCGTGCGGCCTATCGATATGCCATCAAAATCGAGCAGAAGCTCAAACAAATGACCTGACAATTTGGGCCTTGGAACCCATCGCAGCAAAAACCATGAAAGGGTGGCCCCAACTTACAGAACAAAGGATAGAGAAAATATGGACAATATCAGGACAACTAGTCCAAGCTACAAGCAAAGAAGGACACCGAAAATACAAAGAAGGATACCGAGAAGTGGTGTTACTTCCAGAAGAACCCTTGGCATAACACTACTGATTACTACTCAAAGCAGTCACTGGTGGTTGAAGTGAAGGCCTCTGAATCAGATGCAGGTTCTGAATCTGAGTCAGAACCAGAAAGGGGAAGACAGATCATTGACATGGAACCCAATGCCACCATTGCTACCACCAAGCTCCAACCTGGTGAACCATACAAGACAGAAGGAGGTGAGCGCCTTTTTCGTTCGATGATGTGGGTAAAAGGCACCCCGCTGCACTTCATCACTGATAGCAGTAGCCAGAAGAACCTTATCTCAACATAGGTCATCAAGCGGTTGGCACTGCCGACAACATTGCACCCTCAACCCTACACCATTAGATGGCTTCGCCAAGGAAGTGATCTTTGTGTTAGCCAACAATGTTGACTGTCATACGACATCAAGCCCTTCAAAGACGAGGTATTGTGTGATGTTGCTCCTCTCGAAGTTTTTAATGTTCTTTTGGGACAAAATTATTTATGGAAACATCATGCTATATATGAGTCTAGGCCTATTAGTGTTATTATTACTTTGAATAGGAAATTGTACAGGATACCTGAGGCAGTCCTTCCTAGTGATATTTTCTTGTTCTCTACCAAGCAATGCAGGAAGGTCATCTCTTAGACCGGGAAATTTGTCTTCTTCATGATTTGCTATTAGAGTAAGATAAATATCACAACCACATCTAGAGCCTCCGCGACCGATCTCTCCATAAAACAGAAGCAAGTGGATAAGGTCGTGGAAGAATACTCAAATATATTTTCCTCTCCTACCGAGGTACCTTTGCACTTTCAGATCAAGCATCCCATCGATCTGACCTCAGGCACACCGCTACCTAATGGGCCGGTCTACGACCACTCTCTATTAGAAAATGAGGAGATCAAGAGGTATACACAAGAACTACTCCATAAGGGGGCTCATCCATCCCATCTCATCTCCTTGTGGGAGCCCAATCGTACTAGTGTAGAAGAAAGACGAGACCTGGTGAATTTGTATTGATTACTAGGCTCTGAATAAAATCACAGTCTGGAACCGGTACCCGATTCCCCGAATCGACGACCTCCTTGATCAAATCACTGGGGCCAAATACTTCAGTAAGATTGATCTGAAGTCTGGATACCACCGGGTCCCAATAGAACATACAGATGTATGGAAGACAACCTTCAAGTCAAAAGAATGTCTTTTTGAATGGTTGGTCATGCCCTTTGGTTTGATAAATCCTCCAACAACATTTATGAGGATGATGGACGATATCCTGCAACCTTTCACCAGTATTTTCGTAGTGGTGTATCTATATGACATACTCATCTACAACAAGACTTAGGTGGAACACTTGCAACATATTCAACAAGTTCTGCACACCTTGCGGAAACACAAACTATATGCAAAATTGGAAAAATGCTCCTTTGGCATGGACATGGTCCATTACTTAGGCTACATCGTTGATCAACATGGTGTGCATGTGGATCCAACCAAGATCCATATTATCCATGACTCGCCAGCCCCAACCAAACTCACTGAGATTCAGAGCTTCTTGGGCCTCGCCAATTTCTATCGCAGGTTCGTGTTGGGATTCTCTCGTATCACATGGGCCCTCATCCAAGTAACCAGGCGTGGCGGTAAGACAAAATTTTTGTTGGGCCCATCCTAACAACAAGCATTCGATGACTTGAAGCAGCGTTTGTGCTCATCCCCAGTGCTTTCATTACCGGACTTGCAACATCCCTTTGAGATCGAGACATATGCTTCAGACTATGCAATGGGCGCCATTCTCACACAACACGACCACCTTGTGGTGTATCATAGTGATACACTATCAGATGTTGCCCGTAAGTACCCTACTTACGACAAAGAAATGTACTCCATTGTGCAAGCCTACCGCTAGTGGAGAAATTACATTCTTGGGAAGGAGACAATCATCCGCACTAATCACAAGCCACTATAGTTCATGCAGACCCAAGGAAAATTGCAGAATGACCGCCATAAGAAGTGGTCCACATACTTACAACAATTCCACCTCAACATCAAGTATAAAATAGGAAGTGCCAACCGAGTTGCTGATTGCCTCAGCCGACCTCCAGTCGTGGCACTCACCACGGTGCTAGACTCTTGCGACCATGAGACTTTTGGATGACCCCACCTCTATGATACAGACCGTGACTTATCCACCAGCTACCAAATGTTGGGAGAAAACTTAGTGGTCGCTAATTTCCATCTTCAGGATGGGCTGTTGTGCCATCTGGGCCATCTCTGCGTTCCATCAAGAAAGTGCATGAAATTGATTTGGGAAGCTCACTAGAGTAGGCTGGCATGACACTTTGGCATGGAAAAGACAGTGGAAGTTCTACAAAAACATTTCTACTCGCCAAAACTTCGACAGGATGTTGTCAAGTATATCAGGTCCTGCACCGCCTACACTATTGACAAACCAACCACTAAGAAACAAGGCTTGTACACCCCTCTTCCTACTCATGAAAATCCATGTGAATCCATCTCAATGGACTACATGTCAAGCCTCCCATCCACTACTAGGGGAAATGACTGTGTTTTTTTGGTTGTTGATCGCTTTTCCAAGATGGAAATTCTGGTCACCTGCAAGAAGAACATCACTATAGAGGCCACTGCCAAGCTCTTCTTTGAATGTGTCTAGGTACACTTTGGGATCCCACAAACCATTGTCTCAGATCGAGAAAGTCCATTCCTCAACACATTCTGGTTGAGCCTCTCGTCACTACTAGATACCAAGCTCACCAAATCCACTGCCTTCCACCTCCAGACAGATGGCCAAACGAAGGTCGTAATCGGATGATCGTACATATCTTGCACATGTACAATTCCAAGCAACCCCGCACATGGGATGAGAGTCTTCCCTATGTCCAACATAGCTGCAACCAAGCCCTGCATAGCTCAACTGACCACAACCCCTTTCAGGTGGGGTTGAGATTCCAACCATTGGGCCCCATGGATGTTGCACTACCGCTGGCGAAAAACTCGGACGACTCATCTTCTACTCCACTACAAGATGAAAAAGCCACCCAGTTCATTGAGCGGATCCATCACATCCTCCAACACATTCATGATATTTTACAAAAGTCCAATGCTAATTACAAGCAATGCCATGATCAACAACGAGTGCCATATAAGTTTCAGGCAGGCGACAAAGTTTGGTTGCACTTGCATAAAGAACCCCTTACAGTGCCCCATCGTAATATTTTCCCACTCTAGTATGGGCCATACACCATCACCAAGGCTGTGGGTGACAAGGCTTTTGTGCTCAACATTTCCTCTTTCCTTGGCCTACACCCAGTCTTCAACGTGGCTCTCCTTCGACCATATTTCTCACCATTATTGGACACCTTAGAGATAGAAGAGTAGTTGAAACCAATAGAGATCAACCCTAAATACATGCAACAAACATCCAATGATTACATTGTGGACACATAGATCAAGGGCACCCGACAACAAAGGATTCAACTTGATCGAGTTGTCAAAGCAAGGTAGCTCTTGCACCAAGGAAAGTAGCTCACTTGGGGCCAAATTCAGTAACAATTTCCTCATCTGATGGGGGAACTCAATGCAATGGAGACCATTGCTTCCTAAGGGGGGAGGATTGATCTAGATGGATGTTGGTGGCCTCCCACCTATTCCAACTGGTTCATTTTGGTAGTTTTCCAGTTTGACAGTTTTTTTCCTAGTTTTCGGGTCCCTGACTTGCAGGGCCGTTTTGAGGCCCTAAACATCATTTTTAGGGCTCACCAAAATGTGTTGTTCTCAGATAGACCTTTCTAATGGGCTATTGGGTGCTTAAAACATATATCACATGCAAAAGTTACGACCCCGGGAAGTTGATGTACTAACTTACCCAAACGGGGCCCACATGACTTTTGGCGCTTCATCTCCTAGGGTTAGGTTTTTGGATGTCTAGGGTTTTTGACATTCCTGTTTATTTGTAAAAAGGAATTCAGAGCATGATTTTAATCATATTATTGTGAATGAGTGCAACCGTCACATCTCTTCTCAGAGATAAGCCGCCACCATTCCAACAAGCTTGTTTTTTGTTGCATTTTACAGTTTCAGCTTATTTCCTTATTAAATAGAAAACCAGTTTTACTGTATCTCTGCTATTATGTGTTAAGCATATTTTAATAATTTGTATTCATTTCATTCTTCTCATAAAATCTAGATCAGTGGTATTAGAGCAGTTTTCTCCTTATTGTCTTAATGCATGTCCCCAACGAGGTTAGGGTATGAAGAATTGGGTCTCGAGCTTGTTTCTCTTGAGGAAAAAATCTCTTGCACGCCCAAGTGACCTCTCATGGTAGGAAAAAATAAAGATGAAGGGACAAGAGATCCTTTCAAAATGTTGCTTGAGGAATCCCTCATGCAATAGAGGAATGAGATGATGGATATTTTCGCGCAAATCCTTTGGCGGCTACCAACAGACGACACATCTTCCTCGAGTGGAGGCACCGTCCCCTTCAAGGTACAAATCAACTTCGATATTCCTATATTTGAAGGTCAGATAGACACAGATGCTGTAGACAAGTGGTTGAATCTACTAGAAGAGTATTTTTCTGTCCATAACTTTTCAAATAGAGAAAAACATACTTTTGTGCTCCTCAAAGCCGTTCCCCGTGTCAAATATTGGTGGGAAACTTTCTGTGAGCAAAAGGAAATAGAAGAATACTCATTATTTATAGTCGTGGCCACCTGGTAATCCTTCAGGGATGATATTAATGGATAATACTACACTGTTAGAAGTTATGACGACTTGTATACCAAATGGACCACACTGCGGCAAGAAAGAGACCAAGCAGTGCCATATTTCAAAAATATTTGCCATACCTTGCACACCAAGCTGGGTATCAAAGATTCAGAGTGACATCTGGTGCTCAAGTATTTCGGTTCTCGACATAGATACATCTAGACCGAAATTCCGTCAAAATCAAGTAGAATCTCAAACAAAAGACGCGAGAATTTGGGCTTAGGAACCCCTCGCAGAAAAAACCAGGAAAGGGCGGCCCCAACCTATAGAAAAAAGGACAGAGAAATATGGACAGTATCAGGACAACCAGTCCAAGCCTCTGAATCATATGCGGGTTCTGAATCTAAGTTAGAACCAAAAAGGGGAATTTAGATCATTGACACGGAACCGAGTGCCACTATTGCTACCACCAAGCTCCAACCTAGTGAACCAGATAGGACAGAAGAAGGTGAGCACCTTTTCCATTTGTAGATGTGGGTAAAAGGCACCCCATTGCACTTCATAACTGATAGCGGTAGTCAGAAGAACCTCATCTCAACATAGGTCGTCAAGTGGCTGGCACTGCTAACAACGTCGCACCTTCATCCCTACACCATTGGATGGCTTTGCCAAGGAGGCGAACTCCACGTTATCCAACACTGTTGACTATCGCACGACATCAAGCCCTTCAAAGACAAGGTATTTTGTGATGTTGCTCCTCTCGAAGTTTGTAATGTTCTTTTGGTACAACCTTATTTATGGAAACGTCATGTTGTATATGAGTCTAGGACTCGTAGTGTTATTATTACTTTGAACAAGAAATTTTACAAGAGACCCGAGGCAGTCCCTCCTAGTGCTATTTCTTTGTTCTCTGCCAAGAAATGTAGGAAGGTCATCTCTTAGACCAGGAAATTTGTCTTCTTCGTGATTGGCTCTCAGAGTAAGAGAAATATCACAGCCACATCCAGGGCCTCCGTGACCAATCTCTCCACATAATAGAAGCAAGTGGATAAGGTCATGGAAGAATACTCATATATATTCTCCTCTCCTACCAAGGTTCCTCTGCACTTTCAAGTCAAGCATCCCATCGATCTAACCCCAGGCACACCACTACCCAATGGGCTGGTCTACCATCGCTCTCTATTAGAAAATGAGGAGATCAAGAGGCAGATCCAAGAACTACTCCACAAGGGGCACATCCATCCCATCTCATCACCTTGTGGGAGCCCAATCATTGTTTTGCAGAAGAAAGACAGGACCTGGCAAATCTGCATTAATTACTGGGCCCTAAATAAAATCACAGTCTAGAACTGGTACCTGATTCCAAGAATTGATGACCTCCTTGATCAACTCACTGGGGCCAAATACTTCAGTAAGATTGATCTGGAGTCTGGCTACCAACACATCCCAATATAACATACAAATGTATGGAAGACCGCCTTCAAGTCAAAAGAAGGTATTTTTGAATGGTTGGTCATGCCTTTTGGTTTGATAAATTCCATAGAAACATTTATCTTGCGACCTTTCACCAGTAATTTTGTAGTGGTGTATCTAGATGACATCCTCATCTACAATAAGACTTGGGCAGAACACTTGCAACATATTCAACAGGTTCTGCACACCCTGCGATAGCACAAAATATATGCAAACTTGGAAAAATGCTACTTCGACATGGACATGGTCCATTATGTAGGCTACATAATTGATCAACATGGTGTGCATGTGGATCCAGCCAAGATCCAGGTCATCTGTGACTAACCAGCCCCAACCATACTCACTGAGCTTCAGAGATTCTTGGGCCTTGCCAATTTTTATCGCAAGTTCATGTTGGGATTCTCTCATATCGCATGGGTCCTCAGCCTAGTAACCAGGGGTGGCAGTAAGAAAAAATTTGTGGGGGGCCTATCCCAACAATGAGAATTTGATGACTTGAAGCAACTTTTATGCTCATCCCTAGTTATTTCATTACCATACCTGCAACATCCCTTTGAGATCAAGACATATGCTTTAAACTATGCTGTGGGCGCTGTTCTCACTCAACAAGACCACCCCGTGGCATATCATAGTGAGACACTATCAGATGTTGTCCCTGAGTACCCTACTTACGACAAAGAAATGTACTCCATTGTGCAAGCCTACCGCCAGTGGAGACATTACATTCTTGGGAAGGAGACAATCATCCACACTGATCACAAGCCACTATAGTTCATGCAGACCCAAGGAAAATTGCAGAATGACCGCCATCAGAAGTGGTCCACATACTTACATCGGTTCCACTGAGTTGTTGATTGCCTCAATTGACCTCCAGTCATGACACTCACCATGGTGCTAGACTCTTGCAACCATGAGACCTTTGGATGGCCCCACCTCTATGAGACAAACCCTGACTTCTCCACCACCTACCAAATGTTGGGAGAAAACTCAGTGCTAGCTAATTTCCATCTTCAGGATGGAATATTGTGTCGTCTGGGCCATCTTTGCATTCCATCAAGCCAACACGTG
>JASDQU010107892.1:73926-87671 GCA_032191745.1 Picea mariana | reverse complement strand
TTTCCAGTCAAATTTTAATTTTTTGTCGTTTCTTTTTAGTTTTTCTTTGGTTTTCACCATTTTGTTTAATTTTGTTGTTTTTTTTTTTAATTTTGATTTTGAATATATTTTTTAAATGTGTTTTTGTCTTGATTAAAACATATATATTTATGAAGATTTTCTCTTTTCTCTTTATTAACTTTTTAATGTAAACTTAAGAAAAAAAAGAAGAAGTTAGTAAATAAATTTTCAAGTGACCATTTAGGATCTAATCTTGGGTTTTTTTTTTATTTATGTAGAGATTTGTTGTCAAGGCCACAATTTGAATTAGGTCGTAATCAATTGTAATTTTATCGTTTAGAAAAAACATTTTACTTTAGGTAGCGTCATGTTTTTACTTAGGTGTTGGTTTTAAGATTTTTCTAAGGAACTATTTTATGTTTTAAGGCCATGCTTGAAAAACGTTGTAATTTTGACCTGGTCAGAAAAATTGGTGCTGTCGATAGCACCACATTTTGATTTGGGGGTTGATTTTAGAGTTTTTTTGAGCAACCGTTTTATCCTTTAAGCCCATGCTTGAAAAAAGTTGTAATTTTAACTCGATTACAAAAAATGGTGCTACCGATAGCACCACTTTTTTATTTGGGGGTTGATTTTAAAGTTTGTTTGAGAAGCCATTTGATCCTTTAAGCCCATTCTTGAAAAAAGTTGTAATTTTGACTTGGTTACAAAAAATGGTGCTACCGGTAGCACCACTTTTTTATTTGGGGGTTGATTTTCATATTTTTTATGCAAAAATATGGGTTTTAAGGGCCAGAGTTCTCATTTTGAGGTCACAGTTCTCATTAAGTTGGTAACTATGTTTATTAACTTACCAGTTAAAATTGCGATGTGCCCTTCAGGATGCACTACGTGCTCCAAGGGTGTCACTCACCTCTTTTTGTTTTATTTGCGCGACGTGCCCTTCAAGACGCACTACGTGCTCCAAGGGTGCCACTCGCCTCTTGACTGAATTTGGTAGATGTCAAACCCCTGGAGTCAATACTTCGTCATGTGATCTTGTGGGAGACTAAGGGCCTCTAAGGAATAAGGACCCTGCCTTATTGTGCGCCCCTTAGAATCATCATGAACGACTGTCATAGTCTGCCCTGACGACATTGCGGGTCTTCTCAAACTAGGTAATAGTTAACCTACAGTTTGAGCCACATCGAGAGTGCTAGTAGGTTGTGGCAGGGCTACTGCCACACCTCTCCTTCAATGTCTCTAGTTGTCGTGCGTGACCCCTTTACTCCAAATGTGAGTTTGGTCGAAAAGCTATCGTTAGCTTGCATCCATCAACGAATCATGTCAGCAATAAAAATCAACATCATAGTATCTAATCATATGTACATATATCACACCAACAACATTTAAACCCTAGAAGTCCCCTCCCTTACTCGATTCAGAGTCCAAGGGGTTTCATTGATGCCTCGGCATCCTCAACGTCCAGAGTCCTGCAGAACTCAGGAGAACCTAGTCAATAGCACATGTCTATGTAAATAAAACAAAATAGCATATCATCAAATCCACAATATCTCATAATCATAATCAAAACAACTAATAGTATAATGACCCAGATCACTTGCACACAAGTGTCCTCAAAGAATAAGTTTGCTCAGTGTGCGCAAGAGCAGGATGTTACAATCTACTCCATAGGTGGAACAAGGTAATTGTCTAAATAGATGCTTTGTTTTTGTTATGAAAGTCTACACATAATCTAATTTCTCTTGACTTATTCCTAACAAAAACTCGATTAGTTATCTATTATGAAAGTCTAACTTTAAAAATGATTTTAGCATCTAGTAAAAATTTTAGTTCTTTCTGGATCAAAGGATCCAACATTGTATGCACTTTTCTTGGCTTCTACTAGAACAATACCTTCCTTCAATGGAATGACATGTTGTATAATATAGGTGTCATATGATTTCATATCACTATAAGACCAAGTGAATACATCTGTATATTGCCTAAACATGAGGATGTTCAATTTCTTTTCAATTGGAGAGGAGGAAGTTCCAAGATTAACATTATTTAGGTTTTCAGAATTACCCAAATTGATTAGTTCATGAGTCATGGACGATCTATTTGTCTTGACAGTCACAAATCCTTGAAATTTTCTTTTCAGATCATACAATTTCTCCAATGTTAAAACATTTCTTGGAATGAAATTTCTCTTAACATTTTTCGTTCCATCTTAGCACTCTTGCAAGGCTTTGGAATGTTCTTTGGCATCGATCATTTCATCCATGAACATGTATTCCTTAGTCAAGAATTGGACAATATGTTGATCGTTATTAAATGTCCTCCAATTAGTAACATTATCAGGAATTGATGGGCTAAAAATTAATTTAATAGTGAACTCATCATTTATTAGAGTGAATCTGGAGGCAACATTAGTTAACATATTAGTAACTAGGTTTTTTTTTATCAAGGAATAGAAGTAACATTAAAAGCTTAGAAATCTTCAATTAGCTTCCATACATGAAGCTAATAATTTCTCAGATGTGGTGATAAAAAGTGAATAGTATTCTTCACCTACTTTACAATGATTTTAGAATCACCAAAAACTTTTATGGATTTAAATTAATAGACTTTTTTAGGCCTTGATTTAATGCTTCATACTTTCTAGTGTTGTTAGTACATTCAAATTCAAGCGACCTACATGAAATAAGATGGTGTTTTTTCAGTGGTGGATTAATCAAAATATAACTAGCTATTGCACCCTCCTGTGATTTAGAACCTTCAAAAAACAAAGTCCAAATGTCAGTATTTACATATAAGTTAGTTGAAACACTAATTTGTACATATAATATAATACAATTGTCATTTTCATCAATCCAAGTGCAATGAAGGAGTTCAAATTGTTCACGAGTTTCAAAAGTTGATTCTTCTACAGTGTAATTTCCCACTTCAATTTGCATAAAGTAGTTACCTAGAATTGATTATGTAAATTGGATTGATTCATTGGTTCCTTCTAATTCTATAATGATGTGCTTCATATGGGCTTTCCGATCTACTTGAATTCGGTTTTGTCTTCCACCAAATGGAAACCATAAATGAGACTAGCTAGTTGAAAAATATCACTGCAACGTTTGTGACTAACCTCTGCTAAACAACAGACCATAAGACTCTATAATATCAACAACAATAATATCAATGACCTGATATGATTTTGATTAAAGGCTAATGTGATTTGAACATATTTTATCTCCCCTATAACTTTAAAATCATACTTGCCAAGCTAAATAATCTGAGTTGTACTTTTGGTTGGGGTAGAATTAATTTTACCACATATTGAATAAGACATGGCACTCAAAGATGCTCCCAAGTCAACCAAATAGTTGTGTATAATGTAATTATGAATTTTGAAAGTCAACAAAAAAGGAGGGTTTTGAGACTTATAATGATTGCCAATTATAGCATCACTCATAATAGCTTCTTGTTTTACATCCGAATTTGGTTTAATCATAGACAGTGTTAAGTCACCAAATTGCCATCCTTTTTACAATTATTTCACATTTTTTCCCTTGAATTTTAATCATTTCCTACTTCCCATAACGTTGTATTAAGTCCATTTTCATGCTTTATGTGGGTTTAGGTTCAAGATGTTTTCCAATGCATTTATTTTAGTATTTTAAGTGAATTTATGATTAAATATTAGAAAAATAATATGTTCTCACTTAACCTTGAAAGTTGGGTTAGTTTGGTGATGATTACACGTCAAGTTGGAGTTTGCAACAATGCTTACTTTTACCACCTAGCTCCAAATTCGAAATTCCTCTCCAACCATTGAAGATTTGATGAGGATTTGGAATGTTCATTCAAGTATCTTGGATAGATAAGAACCATGAAGTTTTGGATGAGATTAGTTATCAAATATCTCAAAGATTTTGGAAGTATTGTTGATTTTCTAAATACTAGCAAATGGTTGTAACCACATCAGAGAATTGTGAATCTGAATTAATTAGTGTTTATCTTAGTTTCAAAGCAAGTTTATGTATAAATAAGAGTTCCTTCTCCCTTCCAGGTGGAGGACTCTTGGAGCATATGTCTAGATTATGATGGAATAGAATAAAGTTTTGGTATTTCTCTTTACATAATTTGTCATTTTTTAGTTCTATTAATAGTATGCTTTGATTTGGTTTACAATGTTGTAGTTTAGTTTGCTACCTTGTTCTTGGGAGAATTGAGCTCACTCCAAATGGATCATGATGGTATTTTATTTCATTTTATGCAAGTTTATTTTCCGTTTTTATCAAAGCATTGATTCATGTAAAGAGAAAGTCTCATCCATACCAAAATATAACTTGGTGAGTCATGACAACAGGGTCTTAGTAAGTATGGTGGTGCTCAAGTATAGGGTCATTGCTAGAACTGATTAAGTTTTCTTTTGATTTATGTTGTGTGGATCCTTACATAGGTTATATCTTCCAATGAAGGTCATAGTTCATGAGTGAAACTCCTCTTTTGAATCCCTTGAATGTATGACCATTAGAGAAGGTAAAAGATTGGGGTCAGTGCCCTTGGAGAAGCCTTGCTACTATTTGGCCCAACGCAAAAAGACACCTCAGTGATCACCATGTCTTGTATATTTCCTTTCTTTATTGCATTTACGTTTTTTGTTTGGTAGAATCTAGATCGCTATTGACAGGCAAGGATACACATTGTAACTCTTCATGGTTGCATGAACGCTTTGTTAATTCATTGTGAAAAATTGCAACCTATAGTGAAGGGGCTTTGTGTTGACACCCCAGTTAGCACACATCTCTTAGATTTAAATTCTGAAAGATTTCTCCTTTTCAATAGCAGCTGCAACAGACTAAGTTTCACTTAATATGGGGCTTGAGATTCATTTTGTAATCAAGATAGGAATGCTCAGAATTATGGATGAGAGAAATAGTGTCTCATGTTCCCAAAAAAACCTTTTCTCTTAGTTTACCATCTGGTGAGTGAGATCTTTGTAGAATTTATCATGAATGCATTTAATTCCATTTGATTTTAGTTTGGATTGTTGCCGACATTTCTTTTGATATGATAGGATAGGCTTTAATCCTGCATTTCTTGTGCTTGCATCTCTTATTTTACGAACTCCTGGATTGATGATTTAATGTCCAAACATCATTAAATCATATAATTCAATTGACATTTTTGGAGTCATTGTCAGAGAGATGCTAAAAGTATTAGAGCATTGGTAGGTGGATAGAATTAGATAGATTTCTTGATAAATCATTTCAATCTTTGTCACTCATGGTGCAGTAAGAACCACTCCATCCACTAACACATTTGCGGGAAGATCTACAGAGAGAAGGGATGCATCTGGAGGATGATTTCGATGAAGGATAGGAGCTTTTCCAGAGGAAAATCCAATGTAAGTCATCTAATTTGTGAGAAAAATTCTTGTCCAAATTTGCATAATAGAGTGACGATTTGTTACAAATTCATCAACGTACCATAAGTTTTCTAAAATATTTGTTTAAGATTTATAAGAAGGGGATTAGATATTTTTTGGGGGGTTAAAATAATAACATCATCATAGACACACTCACCAAGAATCACACATACCTAGATCATATTTTAGGATAAAAATGGTCATTTTATTTTATTTTTGTAGCAAATGGACATTGGAAACCTCTTAAAAACAAAGTTGGGACAATCAAGATTTGAGGGACTAAAATTGAGAATTTTTCTAATATGTTTACAAGGGAGATATACCTTGGAATATAGTTTATAACATAATTTTAATCACTCAATTTGGGTCTCAAATGAAAAAGTTATGACCAAAACATTGACTGGATGTAGAGTAGGCAACTTAGGAACATAGTTAGGACAACCAATTTTTGGATCCCTAAACGGATATATATTTAAAACCTATTTATATGGTGTATTATCCTATGAATATAGTTTACAACACAATTTGAATCACTCTATTTCAATATCATACAAAAAAATTTATGCACAAAATACTAATTGTCTATCCTAAATCTGCATTCCTAAAACTTTGTTTCCTACGTTGCCCCTTCCATGTTTGACCCATCAAATACTATTGTATTCAAAAACCATTTTTATTGGGGATACCTACATGAATATAATTCAAAATCCAAGTGGAATCGATTCATTATGAATTTTAATGAAAAATTTATAATCAAAATAGTAACTGTTGGTCTAGGCGGAAACTCGAAAACAATTATGTCATGCAGGTTGTTCCTAAGAAAATTTGGCATATCATCTCATGGAATTTTTAAAATATATTCCCACTTGATATATCCCTCTGAATATACTTTTATTCGGATTTGGAATCACTCAAATCAGACATCAAATGAATAAATTATCATTGAAATACAGCAGGGCAGTCTAGTTGGCCAACACTCCTTAGTAGGTAAAAGTGCATTTTGTTTTATGTCACTTCCTTGGATTTGTTTCATAAGAACTAATTGTCATTTTTTTCATATGTTCTAGATGAAGAGAGCCCACACACCTCTCTTATTCCATGATCTCATTTTTTATTGCAGGAAAATGCTAGTTTTTTGCAGGTCCCGAGAGGATCAACAAGGTCAATCTATGCACAAGTGATTTTCAAGACCAATTTTTTTTGAGAAGGGTATGTCATCCATACATCCACATCAAAAGAATATGAAGTGTAGATCAGTATCAAAGAGAATTCAAACTCATACATGCCCAGTCACATCCACCATGCCAGTATTATCAAATGAATCCTTCCAGAAGCCCATTATGTCATGGCATGTTCATTTATTTTCCCTCTTTTGAGCTTAACAATCCACCCATGTTGAAGTTCGAACTTCTATTTTCTTATGTAGCCGGTCTTAATTTTAATCTTACTACTAATACCAGATCATTAATTCAACCCATTTTCCCTTCACAAGCTTATCATAATTTCCTTCTCCATCCACCCCTAACCCATGAATAATGTCTCTCAACTCACTTGCATGTTGAGTTACCTCAATCTCCTTTTCCTTTTTCCAAACAAATTATTGCTTGATAGTGAAAAAATTTCATCTATGGTTCTTCAAATCATTTTGTTTTATGATCTTGTTGGATGATGTCAGATTCCTTAAGGCCCTCCTTCCAACAAATCTTGTCCCATTGACACCAGCACCTTATCTGGGATCAAGATTAGAGATATATTACAGTACCTTGGGGCTTGCATCCATCAATGGTAACTTTCCTTCCTGACAACAATTAGAATCCATTAAGGTCCCCTGATTGTCATATTTTGCAGGTGACTCAACTTTAGCTCATTCATTCATACCTTTCAGAATGTACTATGGTATCTTGACACTTGTTTTCATTAATGGTGAGTTGCATCGTGTTGGTTAATGATATCCACTAATTATCAGTATTCCAACAAATTCTTCCCATGTTTGACTTACGTACATTCATTCACATGGTTAGAATTGTACCATAGTTTTGGATATAGTTGAAGACTTTATGGTTTCATATCACTAACAACAGTTTGCATCTTTCAGATTTTTCAAATAAAAAATTCAGCTCCAGTAGATTCATTCCAGTAATAAGAAGGCACAGAGGTTCTAGTTTTAGATCTTACCCTTTGTTCCTCTAGCCAAGAGGAAGAAAGCAACATGATTCAGATCAGATTGTTTCACTTCAAATCCATGATCCAACAATAGTATCCAAAATATTCCTCCATTATCACAAGACCTGTTAGATGCATAACTCATGGACTTCTCAGGTAGGTGCAGGTATGTTGTTTTCTAATATTTAATCAATATTGATTCCTTGATGCTAGAAGAAGTGTATTTGAAAAATTATTTATGCCCCTTATGCTTTCCTCGCCATTCTCATATGTCCTTTCCTATTTTTCATTTTTTCCAAGGACATAAACAAC
The DNA here is from genome assembly GCA_032191745.1 of Picea mariana. Taxonomy (NCBI): domain Eukaryota; kingdom Viridiplantae; phylum Streptophyta; class Pinopsida; order Pinales; family Pinaceae; genus Picea; species Picea mariana. Next base: position 79,789 of record JASDQU010107892.1, on the reverse strand, counting down.
CTTTAATTGGGGGGCAAGACACCCATACCTTTTTATTCCATATCACTTACTCTCATACTCCATACTCTCATAAGATGAAGATAGTCATTTTCCCCAATCTGGCTTCTTGTTGTTCCTGTAATCATGTTCTTGTAACCCTCATTGAGAACCACTCCAAATAAAAATATGGTAGTTGGGGGAAGATTTATATACTATGGGAATTCTTCAACAAATGTCATCAAAATCGAAATCATGTTCAACATATCCTGTAACCATAGTGCAGATCAAGTAACACCATTCATTGGTTAACATACTTGCACTTCTTCAAATCAAAATCTATCACTTTGATGTTGTTCCAGATCATCAAAACATGCTTTGGTTCCTATCAGATCTTGACAAACTCAAACTGGTTTCTCTAGGGGAGAAAGTCAAACAACAATTTAAAACAAACAAATATACTTCGAGAGCACTTTTTGCACATCATTTGCAAACACCTGAAGCCAAATTAAGAAATTTTGAGACATGGGTTTTGTGACCCATATAGAAATTTGAATATGGATGGGCGAAGTTCTTTCAAAATGCACGAGGAAGGTTTTGTGAGCATGTTTTTAAGGCAATTTTTATGTATTTTTACTGTTGTGTGAAGAAAAACTAGAATTCAATGTTTTTTCACAGTTGTACTTTTTTTCATAAAAATGAAAATATGAAGATAAATTATGGTAAAGAAGGTAAAAATACATTGTATCCCTTATGAATCACTCAATTTGGCTTTAAAATGAGCTCGAGGCATCCATTTTTGTGCACTCGGGCAACCTTGTCAAGTTTGGAAAAAAAGGCATAAATTGATTTTCTTGTATCTTGCAAACCGTGCATCAGATTGCTATGAAATTTGGACCAAAAGAGCATCAAGGTAAGAGGGATAAACACATAAATTTCAGCTCAGCCATATTTATATTTTATGATAAATTAGTCGTCGTCACCTATAGCCATTTTGCATGTTCTCAAGATTCGTGCATCCATGGGCCATGATTTTTGGTGGACAGAAACATCGAGGTAATACCAACAACTCTACAAAATTTCACAAGAATCCAGGTGATAAATTGTGAGAAAATGGATGACCAAGTTTTTTGCAGGACATCTTGTAACCCTTTGGAGCTTAACAATCCACCCATGTTGAAGTTCGAACTTCTATTTTCTTATGTAGTCGGTCTTAATTTTCATCTTACTACTACTACCAGATCATTAATTCAACCCATTTTCCCTTCACAAGCTTATCATGCTTTCCTTCTCCATCCACCCATAACCCATGAATAATGTCTCTCAACTCACTTGCATGTTGAGTTACCTCACTCTCCTTTTCCTTTTTCCAAATAGATTATTGCTTGATAGTGAAAAAATTTCATCTATGGTTCTTCAAATCATTTTGTTTTATGCTCGTGTTGGATAAAGTCAGATTCCTTAAGGCCCTCCTTCCAACAAATCTTGTCCCATTGACACCATCACCTTATCTGGGATCAAGATTAGAGATATGTTACAGTACCTTGGGGCTTGCATCCATCAATGGTAAGTTTCCTTCCTGACAACAATTAGAATCCATTAAGGTCCCCTGATTGTCATATTTTGCAGGTGACTCGACTTTAGCTCATTCATTCATACCTGTCATAATGTACTATGGTATCTTGACACTTGTTTTCATTAATGGTGAGTTGCATCATGTTGGTTAATGATATCCACTAATGATCAATATTCCAATGAATTCTTCCCATGTTCGACTTCGGTACATTCATTCACATGGTTAGAATTGTACCATAGGTTTGGATATAGTTGAAGACTTTATGGTTTCATATCACTAACAACAATTTGCAGCTTCCATATTTTTCAAATAAAAATTTCAACTTTAGTAGATTCGTTTCCAGTAATAAGAAGGCACAGAGGTTCCAGTTTTAGATCTTACCCTTTGTTCCTCTAGCCAAGAGGAAGAAAGCAACATGATTCAGATCAGATTATTTCACTTCAAATCCATGATCCAACAATAGTAGCCAAAATATTCCTCCATTACCACAAGACCTGTTAGATGCATAACTCATGGACTTCTCAGGAAGGTGCAGGTATGTTGTTTTCTAATCTTTAATCAGTATTGATTCCTTGATGCTAGAAGAAGTATATTTGAAAAATTATTTATTCCCCTTATGCTTTCCTCACCACTCTCATATGCCATTTCCTATTTTTCATGTTTTCCAAGGAAATAAACAACCTTTAATTGGGGGGGAAGAAACGCATACCTTTTTATTCCATATCACTTTCTCTCATACTCCATACTCTCATAAGATGAAGATAGACATTTTCCCTAATCTGACTTCTTGTTGTTCCTATAATCATGTTCTTGTAACCCTCATTGAGCACAACTCCAAATAAAAATATGGTAGTTGGGGGAAGATTTAGGTACTGTGGGAATGCTTCAACAAACGTCATCAAACGCCAAAGCATGTTCAACATATCATGTAACCATAGTGCATATCATGTAACACCATTCATTGGTTAACATACTTGTGCTTCTTCAAATCAAAATCTATCACTTTGAGGTTGTTCTAGATGATCAAGACATGCTTTGGTTCCTATCAGATCTTGAAAAACTCAAACTGGTTTCTCTAGGGGAGAAAGTCAAACTAAAAAGTCAAACAACAATTTAAAACAATCAAATATACTTCGAGAGCACTTTTTGCACATCATTTGAAAACACCTGAAGCCAAATTAATAAATTTTGAGACATGGGTTTTGTGACCCATATAGAAATTTGAATATAATATCGGTGAATTTCTTTCAAAATGCACAAGGAAGGTTTTGTGAGCATGTTTTTAAGGCAATTTTTATGTATTTTTACTGTTGTGTGAAGAAAAACTAGAATTCAATGTTTTTTCACAGTTGTACTTTTTTTCATAAAAATGAAAATATAAAGATAAATTATGGTAAAGAAGGTAAAAATACACTGTATCCCTTCTGAATCACTCAATTTGGATTTAAAATGAGCTCGGGGCATCCATTTTTGTGCACTCAGACAACCTTGTCAAGTTTGGAAAAAAGGGCATAAATTGATTTTCTTGTATCTTGCAAACCGTGCATCAGATTGCTATGAAATTTGGACCAACAGTGCATCAAGGTAAGAAGAATAAACACATAAATTTCAGCTCAACCATATTTATATTTTATGATAAATTATTCGTTGTCACCTATAGCCATTTTACATGTTCTCAAGATTCGTGCATCCATGGGCCGTGATTTTTGGTGGACAGAAACATCGAGGTAATACCAACAACTCTACAAATTTCACAAGAATCCAGATGATAAATTGTGAGAAAACGGATGACCAAGTTTTTTGCAGGACATTTTGTAACCCTTTGGAGCTTAACAATCCACCCATGTTGAAGTTCGAACTTATATTTTCTTATGTAGTCGGTCTTAATTTTCATCTTACTACTACTACCAGATCATTAATTCAACCCATTTTCCCTTCACAAGCTTATCATGCTTTCCTTCTCCATCCACCCCTAACCCATGAATAATGTCTCTCAACTCACTTGCATGTTGAGTTACCTCACTCTCCTTTTCCTTTTTCCAAAGAGATTATTGCTTGATAGTGAAAATTTTTCATCTATGGTTCTTCAAATCATTTTGTTTGGTGCTCGTGTTGGATAAAGTCAGATTCCTTAAGGCCCTCCTTCCAACAAATCTTGTCCCATTGACACCATCACCTTATCTGGGATCAAGATTAGAGATATCTTACAGTACCTTGGGGCTTGCATCCATCAATGGTAAGTTTCCTTCCTGACAACAATTAGAATCCATTAAGGTCCCCTAATTGTCATATTTTGCAGGTGACTCGACTTTAGCTCATTCATTCATACCTATCATAATGTACTATGGTATCTTGACACTCGTTTTCATTAATGGTGAGTTGCATCATGTTGGTTAATGATATCCACTAATGATCAGTATTCCAACAAATTCTTCCCATGTTCGACTTCGATACATTCATTCACATGGTTAGAATTGTACCATAGGTTTGGATACAGTTGAAGACTTTATGGTTTCATATCACTAACAACAGTTTGCAGCTTCCAGATTTTTCAAATAAAAATTTTAACTTTAGTAGATTCATTTCCAGTAATAAGAAGGCATAGAGGTTCCAGTTTTAGATCTTACCCTTTGTTCCTCTAGCCAAGAGGAAGAAAGCAACATGATTCAGATTAGATTATTTCACTTCAAATCCATGATCCAACAATCGTAGCCAAAATATTCCTCCATTATCACAAGACCTATTAGATGCATAACTCATGGACTTCTTAGGTAGGTGCAGGTATGTTGTTTTCTAATCTTTAATCAGTATTGATTCCTTGATGCTAGAAGAAGTATATTTGAAAAATTATTTATTCCCCTTATGCTTTCCTCGCCACTCTCATATGCCATTTCCTATTTTTCATGTTTTCCAAGGAAAGAAACAACCTTTAATTGGGGGGGAAGAAACCCATACCTTTTTATTCCATATCACTTACTCTCATACTCCATACTCTCATAAGATGAAGATAGACATTTTCCCCAATCTGACTTGTTGTTGTTCCTGTAATCATGTTCTTGTAACCCTCATTGAGCACAAATCCAAATAAAAATATGGTAGTTGGGGGAAGATTTAGGTACTATGGGAATGCTTCAACAAACGTCATCAAAAGCCAAAGCATGTTCAACATATCCTGTAACCATAGTGCATATCATGTAACACCATTCATTGGTTAACATACTTTCGCTTCTTCAAATCAAAATCTATCACTTTGAGGTTGTTCTAGATGATTAAGACATGCTTTGGTTCCTATCAGATCTTGACAAACTCAAACTTGTTTCTCTAGGGGAGAAAGTCAAACTAAAATGTCAAACAACAATTTAAAACAAACAAATATACTTCGAGAGCACTTTTTGCACATCATTTGCAAACACCTGAAGCCAAATTAAGAAATTTTGAGACATGGGTTTTGTGACCCATATAGAAATTTGAATATGGATGGGCGAAGTTCTTTCAAAATGCACGAGGAAGGTTTTGTGAGCATGTTTTTAAGGCAATTTTTATGTATTTTTACTGTTGTGTGAAGAAAAACTAGAATTCAATGTTTTTTCACAGTTGTACTTTTTTTCATAAAAATGAAAATATGAAGATAAATTATGGTAAAGAAGGTAAAAATACATTGTATCCCTTATGGATCACTCAATTTGGCTTTAAAATGAGCTCGGGGCATCCATTTTTGTGCACTCGGGCAACCTTGTCAAGTTTGGAAAAAAGGGCATAAATTGATTTTCTTGTATCTTGCAAACCGTGCATCAGATTGCTATGAAATTTGGACCAAAAGTGCATCAAGGTAAGAGGAATAAACACATAAATTTCAGGTCAACCATATTTATATTTTATGATAAATTAGTCGTCGTCACCTATAGCCATTTTGCATGTTCTCAAGATTCGTGCATCCATGGGCCGTGATTTTTGGTGGACAGAAACATCGAGGTAATACCAACAACTCCACAAAATTTCATAAGAATCCAGGTGATTAATAGTGAGAAAATGGATGACCAAGTTTTTTGCAGGATATCTTGTAACCCTTTGGAGATTCGGTAACCATTTGTTTGTTTGCATACTAGTGCGACCTTAAACAAAAATCCACCACATGGGTTTTGTGTGCAGACTTTATAAGATGGTTTGGTACCTATTGAACCAGAGATTTGGTTGATAAATTATGATGGGTCGGGGAAAAATATATTTGGTTGATGCACAAACTATTGGGTCATCATTTTGAATGCATGATTGAATTTTCAAGTTTATGGTATTTTTGTTAAAGGGGAAAGA
>JASDQU010107892.1:60438-73906 GCA_032191745.1 Picea mariana | reverse complement strand
TGGGGCTTCCATCCATCAATGGTAAGTTTCCTTCCTGACAACAATTAGAATCCATTAAGGTCCCCTGGTTGTCATATTTTGCAGGTGACTCGACTTTAGCTCATTCATTCATACCTATCAGAATGTACTATGGTATCTTGACACTCATTTTCATTAATGGTGAGTTACATCATGTTGGTTAATGATATCCACTAATGATCAGTATTCCAACGAATTCTTCCCATGTTCGACTTCGGTACATCCATTCACATGGTTAGAATTGTACCATAGGTTTGGATACAGTTGAAGACTTTATGGTTTCATATCACTAACAACAGTTTGCAGCTTCCAGATTTTTCAAATAAAAATTTCGACTTTAGTAGATTCGTTTCTAGTAATAAGAAGGCACAGAGGTTCCAGTTTTAGATCTTACCCTTTGTTCCTCTAGCCAAGAGGAAGAAAGCAACATGATTCAGATCAGATTATTTCACTTCAAATCCATGATCCAACAATAGTAGACAAAATATTCCTCCATTATCACAAGACCTATTAGATGCATAACTCACGGACTTCTCAGGTAGGTGCAGGTATGTTGTCTTCTAATCTTTAATCAGTGTTGATTCCTTGATGCTAGAAGAAGTATATTTGAAAAATTATTTATTCCCCTTATGCTTTCCTCGCCACTCTCATATGCCATTTCCTATTTTTCATGTTTTCCAAGGAAATAAACAACCTTTAATTGGGGGGGGAAGAAACCCATACCTTTTTATACCATATCACTTACTCTCATACTCCATACTCTCATAAGATGAAGATAGACATTTTCCCCAATCTGACTTCTTGTTGTTCCTGTAATCATGTTCTTGTAACCCTCATTGAGCACAACTCCAAATAAAAATATGGTAGTTGGGGGAAGATTTAGGTACTGTGGGAATGCTTCAACAAACATCATCAAAATCCAAAGCATGTTCAACACATCATGTAACCATAGTGCATATCATGTAACACCATTCATTGGTTAACATACTTGCGCTTCTTCAAATCAAAATCTATCACTTTGAGGTTGTTCTAGATGATCAAGACATGCTTTGGTTCCTATCAGATCTTGACAAACTCAAACTGGTTTCTCTAGGGGAGAAAGTCAAATTAAAAAGTCAAACAACAATTTAAAACAATCAAATATACTTCGAGAGCACTTTTTGCACATCATTTGCAAACACCTGAAGCCAAATTAAGAAATTTTGAGACATGGGTTTTGTGACCCATATAGAAATTTGAATACAATTGGGTGAATTTTTTCCAAAATGCACGAGTAAGGTTTTGTGAGATTGTTTTTAAGGCAATTTTTATGTATTTTTACTGTTGTGTGAAGAAAAACTAGAATTCAATGTTTTTTTCACAATTGTACTTTTTTTCATAAAAATGAAAATATGAAGATAAATTATGGTAAAGAAGGTAAAAATACACTGTATCCCTTATGAATCACTCAATTTGGCTTTAAAATGAGCTCGGGGCATCTATTTTTGTGCACTCGAGCAACCTTGTCAAGTTTGGAAAAAAGGGCATAAATTGATTTTCTTGTATCTTGCAAACCATGCATCAGATTGCTATGAAATTTGGACCAAAAGTGCATCAAGGTAAGAGGAATAAACACATAAATTTCAGCTCAACCATATTTATATTTTATGATAAATTAGTCATCGTCACCTATAGCTATTTTGCATGTTCTCAAGATTCATGCATCCATGGGCCATGATTTTTGGTGGACAGAAACATCGAGGTAATACCAACAACTCTACAAAATTTCATAAGAATCCAGGTGATTAATAGTGAGAAAACGGATGACCAAGTTTTTTGCAGGACATCTTGTAACCCTTTGGAGATTCGGTAACCATTTGTTTGTATGCATACTTGTGCGACCTTAAACAAAAATCCACCACATGTGTTTTGTGTGCAGACTTTATAAGATGGTTTGGTACCTATTGAACCAGAGATTTGGTTGATAAATTATGATGGGTCGGGGAAAAATATATTTGGTTGATGCACAAACTATTGGGTCATCATTTTGAATGCATGATTGAATTTTCAAGTTTATGGTATTTTTGTTAAAGGGGAAAGATTCTTTGTTATAGAGAAAAAGAGGTTAAGTATAAGGAGTAGGTGTTACCACACAAGAACCAATGCTCATATAATTGTGGTTGTCGCACAAAAAATAACCACAAATAGCTCAATTGAAACTCAACCTCAAAGGTAAGTGTTTCCACACAAGAACCAACACTAGCAAAAGTTGTGGTTTCCACACAAGAACCAACAACAAGTAGCTCAGCTTCCACTTAGATACTTTTCAAAGAAAGAAGACCACATCACATGGTTCAAAAGAAACACATGCAAGGTTGCATGAGGACATGCAAACTGTTCAGTTGGGGGGATATATTGAGCCACCAAATTGCCATCCTTTTTACCATTATTTCACATATTTTCCCTTAATTTTTAATCATTTATGGCTTCCTGTAACCTTGTATTAAGTCCATTTTCATGTTTTATGTGGGTTTAGGTTCAAAATGTTTTCCAATGCATTTATTTTAGTATTGTTAAGTGAATTTATGAATAAATAAATTATAAAAATAATATATTCTCACTTAACCTTGAAAGTTGTGTTAGTTTGGTGATGATTGCAGGTCAAACCGGAGTTTGCAACAATGCTTACTTTTACAACCTAGCTCCAAATTCGAATTTCCTCTCTTGCCATTGAAGATTTGATGAGGATTTGGAATGTTCATTCAAGTATCTTGGATAGAGAAGAATCGTGAAGTTTTTTATGAGATTAGTTATCAAATATCTCAAATATTTCATAAATATTGTTGACTTTCTAAATACTAGCAAATGGTTTTAACCACATGAGAGAATTGTGGATATGAATTAATTAGTGCTTTTCTTAGTTTCAAAGAAAGTTTATGTATAAATAAGAGTATCTTATACATTCCAAGGGGAGGAATCCTGGAGCATATGTCCAAATTATGATGGAATAGAATAAAGTTTTTGTATTTCTCTTCACAAAACTTGTCATTCTTTAATTCTATTAATTGTATGCTTTGACTTAGTTTACAACATTGCAGTTTAGTTCACTACCTTGTTCTTGGGAGAATTTACCTCACTCCAAATGGATCATGGTGGTCTTTTGTTTCATTTTATGCAAGTGTGTTTATTTTATGCAAATTTGTTTTCCCTTTTTATCAAAGCATTGATTCATAGAAAGAGAAAGTCTCATCCATACAAGAAGATAACTTGGTGACAATGGGGTCTTAGTAAGTATGGTGGTGCTCAAGTACAGGGTCATTGCTATAATTGATTAAGATTGCTTTCGATTTATTCTATGTGGATCCTTGCAGAGGTTAGATCTTCCACTAAAGTTCATCGTTCATGAGTGAAACTCCTCTTTTGAATCCCTTGAACGTATGTCCATTAGAGAAGGTGAAAGATTGGGATCGGTACCTTTGGAGAATCCTTGCTACTTTTTGGCCCAGTGCAAAAAGACACCCTAGTGATCACCATGTCTCATAGACTTCCTTTCTCTCTTGCATTTACATTTCTTTTTTGGTAGAATCTAGATCAATACATAAGGGAAGGGATACACATTGTACCTCTTTGTGGTTGCATGAACGCTTTGTTAATTCATTGTGAAATATTGTAGCCTATAGTGAAGGGGATATGTGTTGACACCCTAGTTAGCACACGTCAACAATAGGCACATGGTGTTACCACAAAGAACTAACACTCATAGAATTGTGGTTGTTGCACAAAAAACAACCACAAAAAGCTCAATTGAAACTCAACCTCAGAGGTAAGTGTTTCCACACAAGAACCAACACTTGCAAAACTTGTGGTTTCCACACAAGAACCAACACCAATTAGCTCAACTTCCACTCAGATACTTTTCAAAGAAACAAGACCATATCACACATGCTTTTGATTCAGGACTTAGACAATTCAAGGATTTTTCCTTGGGCTCTTTCCCTTATCCACAAGACGCACAAGCCTACCATCTAGTAATCAAATGAGGGTTTTAGGTCCTACAACCCCACCAATTTATCAAAGGGGGAGAACATATAGTTGACGACCTTCTCTGGCCTCTCATACATAGCAAAACCAACAATTCCCTTTGACTATGAAGGTGAGCTATATCACCTTCTTGGGTTGAGTACCTTACCTTCAACTATTAACTTATAATCCTAGTTTCCATTCACAGATTCCCCAACACAACGATGGATTGTCCATCATGACGATGGGTATATATATATAGAGCTCACAGGAACCATAAAATTAAGTTCATCCATCTTTTTATCTCAGAACATTACATAACGGTTGTATTCAGTTGTGCAAGGCATGCATCGTTCTTACCATCCTATCATCACTCAAATGTAGGAGTTTTCCAATGGAATAAGCATCATTACTATAAATCAAGTATGTATATTTATAGTGCAAGTACAAGCATTTAGTCATGTATTTCAATTCAATTACACATAGTCTATGAAATACTTGTCTAGTTGCGAGTTGCATCCAACCAACTAACTGTGGGTGCTCACCTTTCCACCCAATCATAGGCTCAGACTACTTCACTCTTAACATTCTAGCCACCCCTGTGCCAAGTCATGATACCACTAGGGAAAATCTCTCAAGTTCTCAGTAAGATTTGAAGGTCACTCTCCTTCACTCTACTCTTGGTAGAGATTCTCCTCACACCCACCTTTCCCAGGCCTCTTCGAGTTTTATCAGATGTCTTCCCAGCATCAATCTTGCACCCCCCCTTAGTTCAGGTCAGGCTTTTGGTCTTCTATTTTCTAGCTTAGACCTCTTCTTCGGGTTCTCTCTCGATACCTCTACATATCTCGGTCGCACACATGACTTAGGCAGGTTCTCGACCTGTCCTTTTGTTTCTTCTATCATAAGGAAACTCGTTGGTCAATCCTGGGGACCCATGGTGATCTTTCCTACTGTCCTCTAGCTGACTTCTTCCTGTCCCTTTTAACAACCCTCCATAATTCCATTCATTGGGGTGGTTGGTTGTTCAACTACCAACATTCCTCATTAATTGATTTGTCTTGAAATCAGGGCTAAGGGGAGTAATATGAATAAGGCTTGAGGTCCTTTAGCTTATTAGGCCTCCTCTCATTCCACTAGGGATATCATGGCTTGTACTTTAAGGCTTCACCCCACAGTCAGTTTTGGCATTTACAATTAAACAATAATACATTTACAATATTCACATGTCGTCACATGGAAATCATTAATCATGATTTATTACATGTATTCTGGGTTTAGAGAGGGGGTATTACAATCCCTTCCCCCTTCAAAGGAACATTGTCCTCGATGTTCTTTATTTTTCAGCAACACCTACCACATATTCTTCTTTCATCTATACCAACAATGTTATTCATCTTCCTAATATGGTCCTTACTCGGACTTTGGAATTTTAGAACATGCCTACCATAATTTTCAACAACAAGCACATTAATTATCATTTCATGCTAAACATTTTATTGTTGTTTAAATTCATGTGGAAATATTCACAAGTTAGCACAATGCTTATCTATGTAGTTCATGGATCTGCTTCCATATCTTTGTCTCATTAACTTGGCTCACTACTTTCCTTGACAAACCCATTATGTGCATGATCGAAATCAACATATTACAAAAACTATTGGAGTCCCATATTCCTTGCAGTCACTCACCCTCTAGGCCTAGGTTTAGGCATCCCCTTCTCTAGTATGTAGTCCCTCAGGTGATCCATCTTGCCTTGCTAGGGATTTCTCACACAAGAAGAATTCATGAGACCTCCCCGATTCTTACAGTTGAGGTGTTCCCCACGCTTTCTCTATCGAAAGCATCCCTTTGGTTTGTATTACCCCAACACATCATTTTATGGGGATCATGGCTTCTGACAGGGTTCTCATGTCACAATAGTAGCCTATTTTCCATGCTTTCCATATTTGAAAACCATCATATGTCCTCCCTGGATTGATATTTTTCCTCTCACCTGTATCATATACATACATAAATTCATAAGTTTCTTTCATTATTTTGATCAAAATTCTTTCAAATCTGTCACCCACAGATTTAGCGTTCCACATTTCTATTTTCAAATCCATTCCATATAGGAACCATATCCCATAAGCATGAGATTTCTTTCTCATGGTAGTTTGGCTCTTTCATAACCAACATACATTGGTATTCCTTACGGGCTTACAACACAACCATGTCAAAGACCCCTCCTTCTTGCAATTCATTCTTCACTCAGCCAAACAAATTGTTAGTTCCTTGTGCACATTATATTTTCATTGCACACTTGTAGTGGCTTACAAACAATTTTAAAACTGTGCATACTAACAATCAAATTCATCTATTAAAAAAGGAAATAGAATTCCTTACACATGCATTATTTTAGCATACCCAGCCTTTCCAAATGCAATCATCAAATGAGTTTAATCAATGTGCCAATATCCATGGCCACATTCACACACAATGCACCCTTGTGTTGATTTTCAGATTATTACTTTTCAGATTAGGCACTTTTTCCTTGGTGGGTTGGAACTCAACCAACCTTTTACCACATGGTTTCTTTATACACATTTATTTTTATAGAAAAATTGTGTTTTCCCACTTCATCTGATCATGATCTCAAATCAACATACATGAATCTTCACATGAATGCATCCAAGCACTCTTTCTTCATTGGTAACCAAGGTGCCAATATCCATGGCCACCCAATTTCTCTCTTTACTATGCTACAACTCCGATAGAGTATTGGAAGGTCCTTCCATAATGGGTAGTCCATTACCCACCCTCTCAGGCAAACATGCATTTCCTTAATGCATAAATCAATGTGATGTTTATGAACACCCTTGTTCCCAGTCGTTCCCAATTAGTCAAAGTATTCATGACACTTTGTTCATGAATTTTCTTGCAATGATTTTAATCATCCTTGACTACCAAAGTTTCCTTTCTTTGTCCTTCAGGTTCCTTTCCTGAATCATACTTTGCTCGAGTATCAATGGCATACAACATCCATTTAAAATTACATGCATATCATCAAATAATGAAAACATTTCGGAAGGGAATCTTACCAAATTTATTTCAATTCCCATGTCACGTGAGCATGAGATATTGAATACCTCTTATAGTTATCGTCACCTTCTCTAATATTACCTCTTCAGTGGTGCTTCCTAGGAACTTCTAAAATTCCTTTCACAATTTTCTTTTATCAACAACCTTCTTTCATTCACCTCTATCTAAGGTTGTTTACTATTGGTAGTTTTCCTTCCCTAACAGTTCCAATCTTTTCTACATGTGACATACATCGCCACATTCACATTTTACATTAGTTGTCATGTAAAATCAAATGCATGTACCATAGCATTTATTTCAGCAAAACATATTTATATATGCCTTAGAATATCTATCTGCACTCCATCACATTGTCCCTAATGTTTCCATGAGTGAAACACAAACAATTTTCGATTGCAGATCTCAACATTCTCATGCCAAAATATCTACATTCATCAACATATCAGTTTATCATCCCAGAGAAACATAATAGACAACAAGAAAGGATTTAAGAGATTCTCCCATCAGGGATATTTCAGCGTAGCTGAATTAATTTCAAGGTCTCATTGCCTTCACACACTATAGGTTAACCAAGCTCATTCATTTAAACACATTTAGTATTGTGTATTTCAGTTACTAGATGTACTTATTTTCAAAGCTGTCATTTTTAAGCATACAACCATGTCTTATTATTCTTAGTTTCATAGTGAGAGAAGTATTAATCACTCTCTCCTTCTTTTCTTTTACAATTTATTCCTCCTAGTATTTTCTTGTTCTATCTCTTGAGAAGTCTTTGTCATGTTCAACTCGACCTTCTTGGATAATTCAACATGCTACATCAACAAGTTTCTTTTTCATAATGAATCATGAACTTGTACATTCCGCACATTTTCGAACCATAGATCAAATCTATCCTCATTCGTCTGAATGTCTTGGTACTCATGCATGATATTTTAAAATGTAATCCAAGATTAGTATATAAATAGGTTTTGCAACTCATTTTTCAATTCTCAACAGTCATTAAGGTTATAGCTCTGTTCTTCTGGCAGATTTCTTTACACCATTCCTCCACAAAATCTTCTTCAACATGCAACTCTCTTGTTGCATATCCAGACGGTCTGGACACCTCAATTTTGAGTTAGCCTTAGCTTTGTCATCTTAGATTATTACCTAACATTCCATGAGGAATTATCAACATGAATATTTATTATGTAATTAGATTGTGCACTCACACATGAATTTTTATTCCATCAATTTATATTCATTGTACTTTAATCACATTCTTTAGCATGCGATGTGGGTCTCCACCATATGAACACTTTATTGTTTCATTTCCTTATCTATTGGAAATTAATTGGTTCATGATTGCTCACGACCATTCATATGCAGTCTTTAGAAGCATAATCATGTTGCCTTTTATAATGGAAACATAGCATCCCTGCTCATTTACCTTTTCATCAATGTATACTAACTTTTCCTGAAGAAAAATGGAACACATCCCCCTCAAGATATTATTCTAGCAAGAAAACTCAGATCCTTCCATCATAGGGTCAGTCATGCATCCATGGCATTATTTAGATCTGGAAAGTACAAATATTGCCTCACATTTCACTTATTCTGACATTCATATCATACCTTTAAGCATGTATATGTACAATTACATATATGTAGGTGCATCACTTTCACCTTTTTACCTCGTTCATTCCTAATTATTGGGTCTCATTATCATTCTTCTTTAAAGAGAATTTACAACCATCCTCATGGATAGTCTCACAAACCTATTCATCTCTTCCTTCATACCAAGCAACCTTATAATGCATTCCATTCATGCACTCAAGCATCCATTTACATCTATGGATGTTCAACATGCAAGCTCACTATTGCACCTTTTTCCATGTCATTCTTACGCATGGGCATTTCAAAATTCCATATCCTTCCTCCCAAAGATCTTACAACCATTGTTATGAAAAGTCTCATAGGAACACTCAACACCATGTTTCCCTCTCTACTGAGAGTTTACAGTCATTCACATGATATTCACATGACAAGTCTCACAGACATATTCATAACTAAGTTTCCCTTTTCATATGTCAACAACCAGTAAGATAATATTCTTTCCTAAACTGCCATAGAAGTATGCAACGACCCATAAATGCAATTTAGAAAATTTCAACAATGCCTCGGGAAACATGACAACTTATTAATCTTCTCTTCATGCCTCAAACCATTCTTGGTCAACAAGCTCACCTAAATCTTGATATACCATCTCTATGATTGATCTCCATCCCATCTAGGCCTAATGTTGTACCCTTCTCTGATACCACTTTGTAATAGACCCAACCCCCTAAGTACCTTTTTAAGCGATGGGGTATTAATTTGTTTCTTCTTCTAAAAACCTTAAATATTCTATATCATAGCATCATTCTCTTCTACTCGTCAAGAGATTTCCAAGGTTGGTAATTTACCTCAGAACTAAGCTCTGTAATGAAAGCTATGATCTCCCGAAGTTCTTGGGTTTACATAGACAACATCTCTCTTACATTCACGTGGAATCCACATGGAATTTCGTTTTCTATGCCAAATGATGTGGCGACACCAGAGTCCTGACATGGCACTAACCTAGCATACTCTGGTGGAACTGCATTCCATGCAGGCCTACAACAATCGTCGCTCGTACCTTCTTCTAGCACACTTCATCATTTACCTTTGACCCCACTCAGTTTGCCATCCAGTTAGTATTGTACATATGTTTTCCTAATGGCATCCTATCCACCTTGCTGGAAAGACACACCATCCAACATATGCTTTCCTTTCCGTTGTCCACGTATTCTACCATACTCGGTCGCATATTGTATTTACAGACTCACGGGTGGCGGTCTTACGAACTCATGGTCTATATTCATACCTTTCATGAGCCCTCCACCAACACTTAGCTTCTTTTTCATTCACGTACTCGCAAACCCATAATTTTGTGCCTCCCTTTCATAAGTTCGTCCGAGGAATACCAACAATTAATAATTTCTCCTCCTACGCAGAATCATAGACGTACAATTCGGTACCTCCCTTTCATAAGTCCTTTAGAGAAGTCTCAACACTTAACTATTTTTCCATCTAAATGGAAATACGGATGTAGAATTCTATGCCTCCCCTTCATAAGTCCACCCAAGAAGTCTCAACACTTAGATTATTTTATGATTTTGTTGGGTTCACGGGAGGATGGACTCACTGACTCGGGGACTCGTCTAGGTCCCTTCCTCTCTTCTCACACTCAACACTTAAATTATTTTGTGAGTTTTTCGGGTTCATGGGTTGGTGGACTCACATACCCACTCATCTCACCTTTCCAACTCTTAAACTCAACAGAGACCCACTCCCTATTACTTTGACCAATTGTAGGCCTCCATGTGGCTTCCTCGTACATGTAGGCTCTTTTAGTTAACGTGACATCAACATAACGTTAGCATGATATCATCCCTCCTCTCATAAATGTATAAGGGCTTCCACATCGATTCCTTCAAGCTCAAAACATGGTTTTTCTTCCGATTTAGTGATTAGACAATTCAAGGATATTTCCTTGGGCTCTTTTCCTTATCCACAATAGGCACAATCCTGCCATCTAGCACTCGAATGAGGGTTTTAGGTCTTGCAATGCCACCAATTTACTAAAGGGGAAGAACATATATTTTATGGCCTTCTCTGGCCTCTCATACATAGCATGGCCAACAATTCCCTTTAACTATGAAGGTGATCTATATCACATTCTTAGGATCAGTACCTTACCTTCAACTATTAATTTATAATCCTAGTTTACATTCATGGATTTCCCTTACAATGATATATATATATATATATATATATATATATATATATTGAGCACAAGGGAACCATAAAATTAAGTTCATTCTTTATTTATTTATTTATTTATTTATTTAATCTCAAAACATTACAAAATGGTTGTATTCAGTTGTTTAGGTCATGCACCATTCTTACCATCCTACCATCACTCAAATGTAGAATTTTTCCAATGAAATAAGCATAATTACTATAAATCAAGTATGTATATTTATAGCGCAAGTATTGGAATCCAATCATGCATTTCAATTCAATTACACAGAGTCTATGAAATACTTATCTAGTTACGAGTTGCAGCCACCCAAATAATTATGGTTGTTCGCCTTTCCGCCCAACAGTAGGCTCAGACACATTTACTCTTAGCATTCTGACCACCCCCATGCCAAGCCATGATACCACTAGAGAATCTCTCTCAGGTTCTCAGTAATATTTTAAGGCCACTCTCCTTCACTCTACTCTTGGTAGAGATTCTCCTTACACCCACCTAACTCAGGCCTCTTTGAGGTTTATCAGATGCCTTCCCAGCATCAAGATCATGACCCCCCTTAGCTCATGTCGGGCTTTCGATCTTCTATGCTCCAGCTCAGACCTCTTCTATGGGTTTTGTCTCTCTACCTATGCATATCCCAACTACACACATGAATTAGGAAGGTTCTTGATCTATCCTTCTATTTATTATGTTAGAAGGAAACTTGTGGGTCAATCATGGGGATCCGTGGTGATATTTCCTACTGTCCTCTAACTGACAGCTCCGTGTCCCTTCTGACAACCCTCCATACTTCCATTCACTAGGGTGATTGGTTGTTCAACTACCAACCTCCCTCATTAACTGATTTGTCTTGAAATCAGGGCTAATGGGAGTAACATGAATAAGGCATGAGGTCCTTTAGTTTATTAGGGCCTCTTCTTATTCCACTAGTGATATCATGGCTTTTACTTTAAGGCTTCACCCCATAGTGAGTTTTAGAATTTACAATTAAACAACAATACATTTACAATATTCACACGTCGTTTCATGGCAATCACTAATCGTGATTTATTACATGTATTCTAGGTTTAGAGAGGGGGTGTTACAATGCATGACAACTCCAAGGTTGTTTTTGGTGAAGTAAATCACTAGTCTTGATTCTACACCTTTTCTAAGTTTATTGCTAAAACCAATTCTACATTACTACTAACGCATGTAAATGATGATAGTAGAATCTGGCACGAGAGATTTGGTAATCTAAATTTCAGTACATGCAACAACTCAACAAACAGATTTAGGTCAAAGTCGTGTCTGATATACATTTTTTTGAAGGATTTTGTCAAGGATGCGTTCTTGGTAAACATCCTCAAGAGAAATTTCAGAAAGGTAAGGCTTGGAGGGCCTCCCCTTCCTTAGAGCTTGTCCATCGTAACCTCATGGGTCCTTTTCTTGATCCTTCCATTAGCAAGGTGAGGTACATGTTGACATTCATTGATGATTACTCAAGGCATGTTTGGGTATATTTTCTCAGGAAAAAGTTTGAAGTTTTTTAGCATCTCAAAGATTTCAAAGCATATGTAGAGACACAGTCCTGTAAGAAGATCAAATCCCCCGTCACAGATAATGGGGGGCAGTATGTAAATAGGGATGTACACCATCTCTGTGATGGGGAAAGTATATTTCTATAGCATACAGTTCCATACACTCCATAACAAAATAGGGTAGCTGAGAGGAAGAACCAATCTCTCAAAGAGATGGTCAGTTCCATGTTGCATGCAAGGTCCCTTCCATCCAAGATTTGGGTTGAAGAACTTACTTTTTCAAATTTCATAAAGAACATATCTCCTCACAGATCTATGAAGGACATGACATCTTTTGAGGTATGGAGAGACATCAAACCGGAAGTTACCCACTTTGGAATATTTGTATCATATGCCTAGGCCCACATACCTTCTGAAAAGAGGAATGTGTTAGATCCTCAGAGAAAAACATGCATATTTGTGGGATATATCGAAGGTGTGAAGGGTTATAGGTTGGTTGATCCCTTAGAGAAAAATATCATCATTGAGTGAAGTGTCCGGTTTGAATAAAGTCCCATGCATGAATCTTAGAAGCCACATGCAAAGACTTCTGCACATCCTCTTGTTCCAAACATTCGATATGACGTCTCCTCCCAATCATATCGAATTTCATATCTAATTTTGGAATTATATTCGGAAGAGCTTGAGCATGCAGATGATGAGTCACATCATATTCCCAAGTGGGAACGATCCATCCTACTGACAGTTGATTATATTGCAGATGATCTCATCGATCCTAGAAGGACGAGATCCCAATTTTAGGGAGATCCACATGCACTCACAACCACAGATCCAATAATTCCCATGCATTGTTGCATGCTTTTGGCATCTGGCCCTCCAGCCTATGCAAAGGCTAAAGGGAATTTGTATTGGAAAATTTCCATGTATGAAGGGGATTTGAATATTCTTCCTTCCAATAAGAGAAAGTGGATATATACAGACATCTCATTGGTGCATCTACTTCATCGGATCCAGACAGACATCTACA